>ML353816.1:0-35867 GCA_005239505.1 Nicotiana paniculata | reverse complement strand
GGGCGTTTGGGCCCTAACGCCAGGCCTGCCCTGGCTTTAAGGGGGCGTTTGAGCCCAAACACCGAGGTCCCGATGTTCAGTCAATTCCGAGTTTTGAAGAGTTTAAGTGTTTCCCGGTTGGAATAGAAGTCTCATACATGTTTAGGGTTTGTCCTAAACATATAAATAGACCCCAAAACACAACTTGAAGAGGATTCGAAAGAGAAGGAATCCATTGAAGTGAAGAACAACGTGGGGATTACTACTCAGTGAAGCAAACATTGATTTTCATAGCTTTTACTTATTATNAGGAAGCCATTGAAGTGAAGAAAAACCTGTGGATTACTACTCAGTGAAGCAAACATTGATTTTCATAGCTTTTACTTATTATTTTGTAGTTCAATTATGCAAGTTATTTTAGAAGTAACTCTTATGAATATGAGTAGCTAATTTTCTCAACCTAGGGTTTTGGTGGAACCCGTTGGGGGATAAACTTATTGTGATATTAATATAGTTTTGATTGGTTGATTAATCTCTATTTGTTCAACTACGTTCTTGTTGTAGTTGATTGAAGGGCCCTCAATTAGCTGTTCCTATTTATTATGTATCTACTTGAGAGAGAGTGCATATTTAGGTAGTTGTTTGAACAACATCACTCCCGGAGTATAGACGAAAGTCATAACCGAGGGTTTAGAGGTTGGATTAGAGATAACGATACCTCGGGTGCAATCTAAAGTGAACTGTAATGCAATCTAGCTAGCGTAACTTGAGAGAGTGCGTCTAGTAAATTATCATAATTACTTGAGAGAGATTTATGGTAGATAGAGTGTTCATGATTGATAGAGACAACTAATCAAGCTATATGAAGTATCCGAGAAGTAAGTTCACCAACGGGGGAAACCATAACCTTAGACCTTTATCATCATTGTTTACAACACATTGTTAGTAATTGCTAGTTATTATTATTGTCAGTAGAATTAGTAAAACATCACCAATTTATATTAAAAAGTCTTGAGAGAATTGATTGAGTAAAAGTTGCGTATTCTAAAGACTTGATTGATACGTAAATTCCTTGTGGGATCGACTCTGGGCATAATACCCCGGATTATATTTGCAACGCCCGTTTAGTCTTTTATTAGACATAGTTGAGCGTGATCAGTGCCACGCAATATAGTGGAATAAATATTGGCTGAGTGCCCGGCACCAATTCAATACCAAAATCAATATTCCTATCGGGTGGCATACTTGGCAGGTCTGCTGAAAACACATCTGGAAACTCTCTTACTACCGGAACTGACTCAATGGTAGAAGTATTAGCACTAACATCCCTCACAAAGGCTAAGTATGCCAATAACCTCTTCTCAACCATCTGTTGTGCCTTTAGAAAAGACACCACCTTACTAGGAACATGATCCAAGAAGCCTCTCCACTCCAACCTTGGCAACCCCGTCATAACTAACGTCACGGTCTTAGCGTGACAATCAAGAATAGTGTTATATGGTGGAAACTAATCCATGCCCAAAATCACATCAAACACATAATATTGAGTAATAGAAGATCAACCCTAGGCTCATAGCTCCAAATAGTGACCAAACAAGAACGATCGACCCAGTTTACCACAATAGAATCCCCAACATGCATAGACACATAAATAGGGGTACTTAAAGAATCACGAGACATATCATAATACAAAGAAAAATAGGATGACACACACGAATAAGTGGAAGCCGGATCAAATAAAACTGATGCATCTCTATGATAGACTGGAACAGTACCTGTGATGACAGCATATGATGCGACTGCTTCAATCCTACAGGGAAAACATAACAACGTGCCCGACCTCCCCCTCTAGGGCGTCCTCTACCCGTATGTCCTCTACCCTAGTCGGGTATGTAGGTAGAGTAGCAACTGGAGCAAAAACCATAGCCTGAGTACCCTGCGGAGGTCCAGCCCTCTAAAGCCTTGGACAATCTCTCACCATATGCCTAGTATCATCACACTCAAAATAACTTCTTTGCAGCTGTGGCTGATAGTACTGAGTCAGACTCGGTCATCTAGAATAATCACTGTAAGAACCTCGTGCAGGAGGTGGACTGGAAGATAGCTGCCCAAAACAAGTACTATGATGTAACGACTAGATCGGTCGTTTCGTAGAATTTGCATTATTATTGCTGTTATTACCTTGTCATAGGTTGGTATTACTATTATGATGTGTTAGATTTGGTTGTCTCGGGTTCAGAATGGTTGTAGTGAGAATTTAGTCATTTAGTCTTTTAAAATAGCCTTATAGTTGGAAAAGTCAACTAAGAGTTGACTTATTGGTAAATGGCCTCAGAATGCAGATTTTATGGCTCGATTTAGGTGATTTGGAATTTAGGAGTGTGTTCAGAATAATTTTGTGATGTCCGGTGTAGAATTAGGTTTGAATAGGCGAAAGTTGGAGATTTAGAAGTTCTTAGGCTTGAATTCGACGTATATCTGGTGTTTTGGTGTTGTTTTGGGTGTTTCGAAGGTTCGACTAAGTTCAAGTTATGTAATGGGACTTGTAAGTATGTTCGTACGGGGTCCCGAGGAGCTCGGGTGAGTTTCGGATAGGTTTGGGCTGCGTTGTGCTCGTTTTTCTTATGCTTCGACGTCGTTTCTTCAAGCATAAATGATATCATATTGAACAAATGAGCTCCGATTTCTGTTTTGAATGAAGCATTAGATCCGTATCGTAATTACGGACCCGTAGCAAAAAGAATCGTCGAATTTGGACGTCGTATGAGGATTTTATGGCTATTTTTACCAAGATTGCCAGATTTTTCAGGTTAATTACGAATTTACCCCTGACGGCGTATTAAAAACCTGCACTGTTTGTAAATCTAAAAACCTACATATCTCCTTCATTATAAGGTCAAATTGAGTGATTCAAAAGTCTAAATTAATTATAATTTCACAAGGAATCCATTGGAAGCATAAAATGTGAGTTTTGGGATTGTTTGATGCAAAAATCGTGGCAGAATAGCTGGAGAAACAAATATATCAATCTAGGGTTTGTTCTTTCGGTCATATCTTGAGTTGGGGAGCTTGAATTTGGGCGATCTTGGAAGCAATTTTTACCATATGGATTTGGGTAAGTGTTCTCTACTCGTTTTTTTGCTTATATTTCATGAATCAATCTTCGTTTTTGGGATGTGATTGATGATTTCAAAGTGAAATTGAGGGATTAGGGCTTGAGTTTAAAAGACCTTTAGGGATTAATTTGAAGGGTCAAACGAGCTCCGATTTTAGTGTTATTTATATGTACAGACTCGCAATATGATGAAGAACAATTTGGTATAAAAATTTCTGAGTTTCGGGACGTGGGCCCGGGGGTCGGGTGTGACCAATTTCGAGATTTTTGAGTATTTTTGATACATTTCGATTGGGATTAGTTCCTTAGCATATTATAATGATATACCTCTGATTGTTGGTAGATTTGGAGCACTCGGAGGCCAAATTTAGAGTCAAGGGCACTAGTATATTAGCCGGTTTTGAGGTAAGCAACGCTCCCAAACTTGGAACTGAGGGTTCGAAACCCCAAACTATTTGATATTTGATGTTAACTAAGGTGACGCACTTGCCAAGTGACGGGCATGCGGGCGTTTACTGAATATTTGTAGTCTGGCTCATCCCATGGTACTGTCTAATGGTTATCTCAGGTTGATATTTGTACTGTGAAGGTGGTATTACCTTGAACGCAACAGAAATCATGCTAAGTATAAATGTTAAGGCTTCACGCCGATATGTTCAGACCGGAACGGTCGATTATTGCTGTCTCTATCTATGATTATTGTTTTCATGTACTCAGTCTTGTTAAAGTATATGTTTCATGCCTCAGTCTCGTAAGTTGCTAGTTTATTCTATATTATCATTGGTTTGGGCTGATTTTCATATGTTAGAGCATTGTGAGTGAGACTGGAAGGTACTGACTGAGTGAGGCTTGGAGCTTGGTTTTGAGACAGTTATGATGTAGGACTGCACACCGCAACGATCCTGGAATCATGCCTTCGTTGGCTTGATATAGCGCTTGGGCTGAAAGAGCCCTCCGGAGTCTTTACACCCCCAGTGAGCGCACAGATATTGAGGGATGGATTTCTCTGGACATGGATCTTGTCCGAGTATTATGTTCCGGAGATGGATTTTCTCCGTGGATTTTATGTTCCGGAGATGGATTTCCTTCGTGGGTTTATGTTCCGGAGATGGATTTCCTCCGTGGGTTTTATGTTCCGGAGATGGATTTCCTCGGTGGGTATTATGTTCCGGAGATGGATCTTCTCCGTGGTGGCTGGATCGGAATTTTTCCTCAGTACTAGGTGATTGTGTCACTTGTGTTTATGTAATATCCGGATGGAATTTCCCTGGGCTGGAAGGCCGTATTCTAGTACTGAGTGTACTGAGGGGACCACCTTATGAGCGTTGAATTACTGAGTACACATCATTCTTGTTTCTATATGAATTCATGCTGGTATAAAGGGTTACAGACACATATTGATGCATCGTGTTTATTTTATGATATATTACTGTCATGTCTAAGTTATATACTGTTGTTCAAATTATCGGAGGTTTAGTCTGTCACTACCTCTCAGCCCGTAGTTTGGTTTTGTTACTACTGAGTTGGTGTACTCACGTTACCCCTGCACCTTGTGTGCAAATCCAGGTACAGCGGGATTCAACTCTGGTCAGTGTGTAGCAGTAGTTTCATCAGAGTTGACGAGGTAGCAGCTGGCGACCATGATCTCGTCTTCTCTCCCTTTTCTACCGTTGTATTTATTTTCAGACTATGTTGGTCATTTCTTTTTTCGGTTGTATTGAGTACTAGCAGCTCATGAACGTGTGACACTGGATCCGGGGTCGTAGGATTTGGGTTTTGAATTTCATAAACTGGTTTTCCAAATTGTGATTTATTATTATTTTTATCCACAGACTTGTTGAGAAGGATATTTTATTGGAAATTGTATTTAGTGTGATAAAATGGGTGGCTTGCCTGGTTCCACGACAGGCGCCATCACGACTCCGGAAATGGGTCGTGACAAGTTGGTATCAGAGCACTAGGTTACATAGGACTCAACGGTCATGAGAAGGTTTAGTAGAGTCTTGTGGATCGGTACGGAGACGTCTGTACTTATCTTAGAGAGGCTGAAGAACCCTTAGGAAACATTCCACATTCTTGAATTCTTGTCGTGCGAATCCGTTTTATTTATCCAAAGCGTACCTCTTTGAATTCCTTCCATGTATTCGAATGCGCACGCGAGCGCTTAGTATCAGTTGTGAGTCGTCGGCTTGTGACTTCCATGGGTGAGATGTGATTTTTAACATGTTAATAATGGGCCAGTCAGAGGGACTTGAGGCCGGATTTTGACTGTGGCTTGAATGCTGAGATTTCGTTTGTGTGAGCACATGTGTTGGGGGACTTATATGTCCGTCTGTGTCCTTATTGATGGAACCTTATGACTAGATGACTACGTGGTGAGTGTGGGTGATAGTTAGATGTGTTCAAGTTGTGTGGTTGTGACAAGAATGGAGTAGCGAGAGATGTAACAAGAATAATTGAGTGATTGACTTAGTCTTAAGTTAGAAAATGGCCTCGATCAATGAGTGTAGTTAAGGACCTCCCATGTTGTTTAGATGCGGAGTGAAACTGATCCTTTTGGTTGTGTTATGAGTTCCGGGTGATGTCTTTTGGGTTGACCAATGCCCTAACAACGTTCATGTATTTGATTGACGGTGTATTCAGCAGCGTTATAACTCCCTTTTTATTATATTTATTGATGGCATCTTGTCGTACTCTCGTAGCCAGGGGTAGCATACTCAACAATTGATGATGGTATTACGAGGATATGTGGAGGAGAAGCTTTGTGCAAAGTTCTCCAAGTGTGAATCTTTGGCTCAGTTCAGTAGCATTCTTGGGACACGTGGTGTCTAGTGAAGGTATCTATGTGGTCATACGAGTGTGTGTAGAGCTTCCAGAAGCTCAAGATTTCCTTGACCACAACTCCAGTGTTGGTGTTGCCATCAACTTCTGGTTCTTATACCGCTTCATGGGATGTCTCGAGGGCAGGCAATGGTTGTGTTCTAATGTAGGAAGGTATAGTGATTGCGTGATAGCTATGATTTTCGGAAGTTTATAGGGATATCATTTTGAGGTTAAGCAGGCACAGGTATCTCCTGCAGGTTGTCTGAGGTGTGTGACCCTTATGTTTATCTGTAGTAAGTTCTCTCTATCAGTAAATGATGTATGTTGTAATTTGAGTTTAGATCGCTTGTGGGAGTTGGCATGACCATTACAATGGTGGATGCGAGATTTGTATTTGATTTGAGTGTTAGATGGTTTGGGTCATATAAGCTTATGGAGGATTTAGTTGAACCTCACCACAGTATGGTGGCAGTGATAGTGTATGGGCATTGTGAGTTATTATTTGTTTTGATCTTTGGCTTTGAGCCAAGTGGGGGAGTCCGTTAATGATAAGTTGATTACACGATTATGTGTTTTATTGGTTTCGGTTCGAGGTATGTTGGTGAATCAGTTATGACCTACAGAGGTGGAGTCTGGGATTGACTCAAGTGATGGAAATTTCTTCGATACAAGTTGTAATGTACTTTATGGATAGTGAAATTCATTATATGATGAATTGTACTAGTAAGTGTAGAGTGTGAAATGTATGAGTGTGCTTGTTGCTTCAAAGGTGTTGATTACTTTCCTAGTATGTGGATTGCAAGCGGGGTCAAGTCGTTATGTTTACTTGGTTAGTGTAATTGAAATTGCGTAGAGTAAGGATTCAAGGTTATATGTAGCGATCGAGGATCTTCAAGGTGTGAGAAGGTCTAGAACTGAGATTTACGGGGAAGGTGTCAAGGCTTGTGGTGTATTCGCATTATCATGGATTCTATCCATCAGTATCAGGAAAGTGAAGGTAATGACTTTAAATTCGCAGGAAGTCTATTCAGGGTAAGTATTTCTAATATGTTGTATTTGGGCATAATTGAGGGAGTATTCAGCGGCTTATGATCCTTAGACTATATACTTTTATGCTCGGGTTTCGTTCGGTGAGTCGGGATTGAGAATTGCGGTATTATGGCAAGAAGAAGTATCAATTCGAAGGTAAGTTAGAAGGAACTTGAATGAATAGGACATCTTGGTAGTAGGTTGGATCGGGATAATAAGGGATATGGTTAGTTCTTTGGGTGTTTATAAGGTACTGAGTCGTTACAGGTGATTATTAGCAATTCTCTTGGAATTTGGTGGCATGCGTAGCTTGGTTGAGTTAGAAGGATTCAGTCCTGACAGTGGAAACTAAAGCAGATAACTCATCAAACCTCATAGCATACTCAGACGCAGTCATAGTCCCCGGGTGCAACTGCTCGAACTCTGTACAAAATATATCCCTAAGGGTCTATGGAACGAACTCCATCAAAAAGAGATTAGTGAACTGAGCCCAAGTAAATGGCGCTGCGCCAGCTGGCCTATTCTCCTTATATGCCTGCCACCATCTATATGCCAACCCTGTCAACTGGAAAGTGGTAAGTTCAACCCCACTCAACTCCACTACGCATCCTTAGAATACGCTGACACTGGTCTAGAAAACCATGTGTATCCTCAGAAGTTGCGCCACTGAAAGTAGGATGATGATACTTCTTGAACCTCTCTAACCTTTTCTGCTCCTCTTTTTATGCCACTGGCCTAAACGCGAGCTGAACCGCAATCATAGGTTGCACTGACATAACACCCGGAGCCTGATCAATATGAGCCCGCTGTTCTGGAGTACAAGAAGTGGGAGTCTGAGCTCCTCCCCCAACCTGAGAAGTAGCTGGTACAACTAGGATCAGTTCCACCTGAGCCAAGGTACCAAACATGCTCAGGAAGTGCGCTAAAGTCTCCTGAAGTCCAGGGGTAGCAACATGTGCCTGCTCCCCAAATGGAGCTACTGGTGGCTCCTCAATCACGGACCTAGCATGGACCCTCGATTCAACACGTGCTCTGCCTCTGCCTCTAGCAACACCGACACTGGGAGCAACATCGTTAGTAACTGAAGCTCGTGTCCTCACCATCTATTAGAGAATAGAAAGACAAAGGCTCAATTTCCGAAATCAATAAATCTGCATGATAAGGAATGAAACAAGTGAAATTCTCTAATAGTTCCATTACCCCCGAAGATAAGTATAAACGTCTCCGTACTGATCCGGAAGACTCTATTAAACTTGCTTATGACTTGTAGAATTTTTGAACCTAGAGCGTTGGTACCAACTTATCACGACCAAAATCCTACCTTAAGGATCGTGATGGTACCTAGTCTCTAAGACTAAGTAAACCTAACACATGATGTGATAAAACGGAATAAAGCAACTTGACCATGTAATAAAAGTTAGAAAATGCCATAACATAGACATAAAGTGAATACAATAGTCATACATCCCAAAACCCGGTAATATAGAGTCATAAGCTCTATAGAGTACATAAGAAATCTCAAAATACAACATTGTTTGGAGTAAAAATAAACATTAGTAAGGGAATATTAGAAGGTGACTCTGAGGCCTGCGAGCAGAATATAAGGTATACCTTGAAGTCTTCACAGCTTTGTCTCGACTCTCTAATAACCATCACGATCCTTAAGGTGGGATTTTAGTTCGTGACTTAGACATATTATGTGGTGATCTACTTATCAAACTAAAGTCATCCGAGTCTAGTTTCCAGCGTTGAAAATTGATTGTTAATTCGACTTCGGGACAAAAAGTTATGCACGTTTTACTACGGACCTGTAAGCAGTTTCCAATTGCTAGCAGTGGACACGTGGCACCTCCTAGGGTAACCTCTATAAAACCACAAAACCCGACTTTTAGATCATTATTTTTCATCTTTCTCAATAGTATTTCCACCTAGCAGCCCTAACATCCCTCTCCATCATCAAGATCTCTAAGAGGTGAAGTTCTCTTCGGGTGTAAGCAAGTAAACGCCTTAATATCCCTCTCCATCATCAAGTTCTCTAAGAAATGAAGTTCTCTTGTGATGTAAGCAAGTAAAAAAGATATGGTTTAGGAATTCATTTGGGCATATTTTCATGGCTGAATATAGAGCAAATCCTCTCTATATTTCATCTTTTCATTACTTCCAAGGTAAGGAAGTGATATTCCTCCAACTTCTTTCTTCTCTAAAGATCATAAGATCTCATCATCAGACGTCTGTGGTTGTAGAGATTCACTCGGTTCTTGTAAGCTCGGGTAAAGGGGAATTGTTTCTCCCTAAATCAAGGTATGGAATCCCTTCCTATGTTTGTAGAAGAGGTCATAAGGGAGATGTTAGTATGGTGTCGAATAGGAGTCACATGACAGTGATTGGAAGTCATGAGTCTGAGTTATTTTGATTGTTTTTAGTTGTCTAAATTGTTTTTGGACTGCCTAGGTTATTGTTGTTGTTGTTGTTGTTATGAAGTTAGGGAGGTAGGAGGGCATAGACAAATGTCGTATATTTGTAGTACAGCAAGTTTGTCGCTCGTCGGGTTATTGTTATGCCTTCTTGATGGTTGATACTATTATTGCTATCACATCTTGTAGATTAAGCTTGTAAAGGGAGGTCAGTCCGTCGTAATTGTTTGGAGGGTCGTAAAGCAAGATATGTAATAGCTATATCATTCTGTTGGCATGATTCATTATGATATGTTTCCTCCTAAATGAGATTCAAAATAACAAAACATTGTGAACCTTCTTATTGTCTACCTAATGTTCAAAGGTTCCCCTCATTGATATCGCTCTTATCATATTGGACCTTCATATGAGTTTATAAATCCATCATCTCGTGATGTTAGGTCCCTTAAATCGAGACGTTGTATAGGCATACGAGGATGATATTGTGTTAAATTAATTTGTTGGACCTTAGTGAGTGTCTAATCCGACCTCTCGTCACTACCTCTCTGAGGTTAGGCGGACGACTTACTGAGTACACGTTATTTTTGTACTCATGCTACACTTGCTGTACATTTTTATTGCACATGTACTTTCATAGTGACATGGCTGGTTTGGAGACTTAGGCGAGTGCATCATCCGACAGCGATCCACAGCTGACAGAGTCTCCCTCGTATTGTATTATTTTATTTATTTTAATTTCCTTGTCCAATTGTATTTCGGACAAGCTTTGTAGAAATTGTAAAATTCTTAGAATTTGCTCATGCACTTGTGACACCGAGTTCTGGGATGTGTTTGGGATTTAATTGAATAAATGGAATAGTTTACCTGTCGTATTTATTTGATAAATTTTTATTCGCTTTTATGACTTGTAAGTGAAAGATAACAATTTCGAAAAATGTTAAAACAGAAAATTATTTCAACTAATTAATGATTGACTTGCCTGACGGTGGTGTCCGACGCCATCACTACCTTAATAGATTTTGGGTCGTGATAGTTCATGTTATATGTGTCACTTAGTTCCTCTGTAAGTCTAGATGGCTATGTAATCTTGCTTAACACTTTATAAAGTATTTACTAAGAGCTTTACTATTTATCTTTTACATGTGATATACGGGGGATATAACAAGTCCGTGCCTCAAATGGAGTCCGTTGAGGTCTATATATATATACGATATAATAAGGTCGTGCCTCATACGGGAAAGTTTTCACATGTTATATGCCATATGTGGCTCACTATATTTCAAAACTAAAAGAACCTATTGATTATGTAACAACCCAAAGTTGACAAGTAATATGATTCAACGTAACTCAGCAAGCACTCCAAAAGACGTTTCTAACATAAGAATGGTAAGATCTGATATTTATTCATGTAGGTTGTTTTATAGTTTTCTGATGTATTTAGTCGCTTACATTTCATCAGTTGCCTTTGTTATGAGCCTTTGTTCCTTCATTATTATTTGGTTTGCCTTACATACGAGTAAAATTCAATCAGTACTCACGTACCTTTCAGTGTGGACGTTGTATTTATGCTACAGGTTCATATACTCTAGTTGGCAAGCCTCCCTAGTAGGCAGTTACAGGAATGCAACGCTTTGATCGGTGAGCTCCATTTCTACCTCGAGTCTGGTCGATTCTAGTCATTTTAAGATGTACATATGTATAGACTCTATGGGTAGGTCGGGATTCTGTCCCGACAATGACAATAGTACTATTGTCAGACACTCGTAGAGGCTCTGTAGACTTATGTAGTTTGTATTGTCGGTTACGTAGAGGTGTTAAGTCAGTACTCAGGTGTCGGATTTTCGGCATGTGTTACGACCATGGAGTCATTTATGTATATATCTCTTTTGAGTTGGAAGTAATCGTTGTTGTCATATTTCCTCGATTGGCAAGTTTTCATGTGTTTTGTGATTCAGTATTATACAACAAGTACATTAGTCCTATAGGTTGGCATGCTCGGTCAAGTTAAGGCACCGGGTGACTGTCCGCCTGATGAATCCCGACCTATAAAGTGATAACCCCTAACCTCATAGTTGAAAATACTAGTGTTTGGAAAGGCCGTTGCACAAAGCACTTTATCCAACACTCAGTGGCGGAGGCAGGATCTCAATGAAGGGGTTTCAAAATTATTTTTTTTGTAGCTCGTGGGAATTGAACCTAAGACCTTATCAAAATTTTGAACCCCCTTGACCACTAAACTACACTTCTGAGTTGTGTTAAGGGGGTTCAAAACTTAATATATAAAGGTAAAAAATATATTTTGCCTTATATATACAGTGTAATTTTTCGGCGAAGGGGGTTCGGACCCCCTTCCGCCCCCTAAATCCGACCCTGCCAACACTAGTATGTTCAACTACGAGGTTAGGGGTTATCGCTTTATAGGTGAAGTTATGTACTTTGCAATAATAATGCTTAAAGATATCCCAACGAGAAGCGGTTGGTTCTTTGAATCTCAATGTTGAGTAATTGGATATTGATCTATTGTATATTTGATGCTGAAATTAGTTTTAATTCAAAGGCGATAATTATCATACTAAATTCACATATGTTTGGAATTTTTTAATTTTCATGAGTTGTGCATTTCACTTCAATGAAGCATGCATTCCACTTACTTCCAAGGTAAGGAAGTGATATTCATCCAACTTGTTTCTTCTCTAAAGATCATATGATCTCATCACCATCCTTCAGTGGTTGTAGGGATTCGCTCGGTTCTTGTAAGCTCGGGTAAAGGGGACTTGTTTCTCCCTAAAGGTATGGAATCCCTTCCTATGTTTGTAGAAAAGGTTATAGGGGAGGTGTTAGTATGTTGTCAAATAGGACTCACATGACAGTGATTGGAAGTCAGGAGTCTGAGTTATTTGATTGTTATTAGTTGTCTAAATTGGTTTTGTCTTGCCTGGGTTGTTGTTGTTGTTGTTGTTGTTATTATGGAGTTAGGCAAGCAGGAGGGCATGGAGAAATGTTGTATATCAAGTTTGTCGCTCGTCGTGTTATTGTTATGCCTTCTTGATGATTGATACTATTATTGCTATCGTATCTTGTAGATTAAGCTTGTAAAGGGAAGCCAGTTTGTCGTAATTGTTTGGAGGGTCGTAAAGTGAGATATGTAATAGCTATATCATTCTTTTGGCATGACTCATTATGATATGTTTCCTCCTAAATGAGATACAAAATAACAAAACATCGTGAACCTTCTTATTGTCTACCTAATGTTCAAAGGTTCCCCTAATTGGTATCACTCTTATCATATTGGACCTTCCTATGAGTTTATAGACCCCTCGCCCGTAAGTCGAGATGTTAGGTCTCTTAAATCGAGACGTTCATGTTATATGTGTTAGTTAGTTCCTTTGTAAGTCTAGGTAGCTATGTAATCTTGCTTAACACTTTGTAAACTATTTACTAAGAACTTTACTATTTACCTATGATATACGGGGATATGACAAGTCCGTGCTTCAAATGGAGTCCGTTGAGGTCTATATATATACGATATCATAAGTTCGTGCCTCACATGGGATAGTTTTCACGATATCATACGTTGTTTCATAGCTTTCTGATGTATTTAGTCGATTACATTTCATCAGTTGCCTTTGTTATGAGCCTTTGTTCCTTTATTATTATTTGGTTTGCCTTACATACGAGTAAAATTCAATTCGTACTCACGTCCCTTTCAGCGAGGGCGCTGTATTTATGCTGCAGGTTCAGATACTCAAGTTGGCAGGCCTCCCTAGTAGGTATTATGTCGAGGAAGAGGCAAACCTGAAAATAAAAAAGATAAAGAACACCAAGTTTTCGGGTTTGCCTCTTTCTCGACATAACAGTGGTATCAGAGCCTTGGTTATATATCCGAGTTGCTATGGAATGGAGGCGAACATGAGCAAGATGATATGCTTAAATGGGAGAAATTATAATGGTTGGAGAAGCAAGATGAAAGATTTTTTGTTCGTGAAGAAGATGCATCTACCCGGTTTTGCAGCTCATAAACCCGAGAGTATATCTGATGAAGATTAAGATTTCGAGCACCAAGTATGTGGATATATACGACAATGGGTTGAAGATAATGTTCGCAACCATATTGTAAACGAGACACATGCGAGATTATTGTGGGAAAAGCTGGAGACTCTTTATGCTTCAAAATCTGGGAACAACAAGTTGTTCCTGCTAAAGCAATTGATGACCTTTAAATACAATGAAGACAACCCTATCTTTGATCACATAAATGATTTTCAGGGCGTCCTTGATTAGCTGTCTGGAATGGGATATAATTTTGATGATGAGATACAAGGACTTTGGCTTCTTAATACTCTACCAGGATCTTGGGAAACTCTTCGTGTTTCTTTGACAAATTCAGCTCCTGGAGGTAAGGTGACCATGGAATATGCCAAGAGTGGTGTGTTGAACGAGGAAGTAAGAAGAAAATCTCAGGATTCGTCCTCACAACAAATATCTTGGTTACAGAAGACCGGGGAAGAGATAGAACAAGAGGCTTGAGGAATAGAGGTAAAAGTAGAAGTAAGTCAAGGTCCAAATATCATAATATTATATGCAACCATTGTGGCAAGAAAGGACACATCAAAAGGTTTTGCCACAAGTGGTTGCAAGACATTAGAGAATGAAATAAAGTTGAAAATAACGAGAAAAATGTTGTTGTTATTGTTCGAGATGACCTTCTTTTTACTTATGATGAAAATGTCGTCAATTTGGTATCCCATAAGACAAGCTGGATAGCAGATTCTGGAGCTACCTCACATGTCACACCAAGAAAATATTTTTTCTCATCTTATACTCCTGTTGATTCTGGAGTGTTAAAGATGGGAAATACCAGTGAAGTTAAGGTGTTTGGTGTTGGCACACTTTGTTTGAAAACTAATAATGGTTCAATGTTAGTTCTTCAAGATGTCAAGCATTCTCCAGACTTTCCTTTCAACTTGATCTCCGCAAGAGGATTAGATGATGAAGGTTACAATAATGCCCTCTTTAATGGCCAATGGAAGCTCACCAAGGGCTCGTTAGTAGTGGCTCGAGGAGTCAAGTCTGGTCATTTATATGTGACGCAGGGCTATATTCTTAATGACTCCATAAATCTGGTGGAAAGTGACACTTTATCGTAATTGTGGCACAGAAGATTGAGTCATATGAGTGAGAGGGGGATTACGTGTTTGGCTAAGAAAAGTTTGCTTTCTGGAGTGAAATAAGCAAATCTGAAAAGGTGTATCCATTGTTAGTTAGTAAATATAAAAGGGTTTCCTTTCATAGCCATCATCCCTCAAGAAAGCCCGATTTATTAGAGCTAGTACACTCTGATTTGTGTGGTCCTTTTAAATTAAAGTCAAAAGGTGGTGTAATTTACTTTGTGACGTTCATTGATGATCATTCTCGTAAACTCTGGGTGTATTCTTTGAAATCTAAAGATCAAGCACTTGGCATGTTTAAGGAATTTCAGGCCTTAGCTGAGAGACAGAGGGGAAGAAATTAAAATGTATTCGCACTAACAATGGTGGTGAATATTGTGGTCTCTTTGATAACTATTGCAAAGAACGAGAAATTCATCATCATAAAACTCCGCCCAAGACGCCTCAATTGAATGGTTTGGCAGAAAGGATGAATAGAACTCTAATTGAGAGAGTTAGATGCTTGCTTTAAGAAGCTAAACTTCCAAATCCATTTTGGGCGGAAGCACTTAACACTGTTGCCTATGTTATCAATTTGTCTCCTGTTGTTGCTTTGGATGGTAATGTCCCAAACAGAGTTTGGTTTGCCAAAGATGTTTCTTATGATCACCTGAGAGTTTTTGGATGTAAAGCTTGTGTGCATGTTCCTAAGGATGAGAGATCGAAACTGGATGTCAAAACTAAGTAGTGCATCTTTATCGGTTATGGTCAAGATGAGTTTGGATATCGTTTTTACGACCCAGTTGACAATAAACTTATTAGAAGTCGTGATGCAATATTCTTTGAAGACCAGACTATTGAAGATATTGACAAAGTTGAGAAGATAGATTCTCATACTAATGAGAGCTTAGTTGATATTGATCCAGTTTCTATTTCTAAGACACCTATTGCACATGAAGGAACCCAAGACAATGATGGAGATAGTAATCAAGATCAAAATGATCATCATGGTGTAGATGTTATAGATGCTTCAGTTTATGAAGTTGTGGTTGATCAGCAACCAATTCCTTCTCAGGTAACTACTTCGAATGCTCCTGAAACCTCGCTTAGAAGATCTACAAGGGAGAAGCAAAAATCCATGCGCTATCCTCCTGATGAGTATGTACTTTTGACTGACATGGGAGAACCTGAGAATTATGATGAAGCCATGCAAGATACTCACAAAGATCAATAGATCGAAGCCATGGAAGATGAGATGAATCACTCCATGAGAATGGCACATATGAGTTAGTGAAATTTCCTAAAGGTAAGAGAGCCTTATCTACCAAATGAATATTCAGAATAAATCAAGATAACCATACCTCTACGCCTAGATACAAGGCGAGGTTCTTTGTTAAAGGCTTTGGCAAAAGAAGGGAGTTGACTTTGATGAATTTTTTCTCCCTTGTTGTGAAGATGCCTTCTATTCGTATGGTTCTAGGCTTAGCCGCAAGTCTAGATTTAGAGGTTGAGCAGATGGATATCAAAACTATTTTTTTTCATGGTGATTTAGATGATGAGATTTATATGGAGCAGCCTGAGGACTTTGTAGTTAAGCTTGCAGATAAGCATGCGTGTTGCAGAAATTTGGCAGGCATGAAGCCGGTCAATAGTTCCTCTACTTTAAGACACATTTGGCCCCTTGGCTGGAGGGGGGAGTTTGTTGGGCACATGCCCATGTTGTCCAGCCAAAGGCCCAAAGCCTAATCCTATTCTATTTTGGTTTCCATTCCTATTCGGAATTGGATTCGGTATTTATTCTTATTTAGAGTCGGTTTTGTCTTTAAGAGAAAGCACAACTCATTATCTATAAATAGGAAAATATTGGAGAATTGTTCTATGCTTTTTGGTACAAGTCTTTGAAAGACTTAAGCATATAAGAGAGGTTTTTGAGAGAGCTTTCATCAAGAGAGAAGAGAGAAGAAAAGTATTTGTTTTGCTGCAGATTTTTATTCCGACCATCCAATTTGAAATCACGTTTCACGATTCGTTAACCATTGGATCGGGCTGAAACTTTGACTGAGTGTTTGTAATATCTTTATCTTTGATTTAAACGGTGGAGTTCAGATTTTGAGGCTCGTAGGATCTGATTTGGTTCCTCGAACAACATCTTCGTTTTGTGAATTCTCCTCTTTCTTCAATTGATTTGTTATTTCTCTTGTTCCTATTGTTGCTCCGTATTTGGCACTTGTTGTATAGTAAATTTGGAGAACTTTTGTAACTCTCTTATTATTATAGTGGAGCTTTTTGGATCTTTGTGATCCCATGGTTTTACCTTCGATCTAAAGGGTTTTCCACGTTAAATTTGGTGTTCTTTATCTTCTTTATTTTCAGGTTTGCCTCTTCCTCGAGGAATAGGATATTGATCTCTTGTATATTTGATGCGCTGAAATTAGTTTTAATTCGAACCGATATTTATCATACTAAATTTACATATGTTTGGTATTTTTTAACTTTCATGAGTTGTGCATTTCACTTCAATGAAGCATGCATTTACTTCCCACCTTTTGTCACGGTACATCCGTTGACTTTGGCGGATACGAGAAGAGGTAGAGGGAGGCCTAAGAAGTATTGGGGAGAGGTGATCAGGCAGGACACGACGTGGCTTCAGATTTCTGAGGACATGTGTTGATACCCAATTTTTCCTCAAGCTATTTTTTAAAATTGCATATATACCTCAAAATCACTTTTCATAATAATTGTCATTTTTTCATAATTTTACCAATTTATTTTCCTATTTATTTAGTGTTTTATATTTCATAACTATTCATAAACTGCATTACAAGTAATTTCAAATTATTTCTTAGCACAATATACCATTATATTCCTGTCAGGATTTAATTCGTTCATAAATTAGCCAATTTTGGCGTTATTTAATTATAATTACAGCAATTTACAATTATAGCCTAATCGTATATTTTATACCATTTTAATCACTGATTAGCCATTTTATATTTCTTATATTAGCTAATTAACTTAATGGTGCTTATTTAACCTTAATTTTATTTTTGTATAATTATTATCTGTTTTATTAATTATTTATTTAATTTTAATGGGTATTTAACAATTGGCCACGTTTATTTGAATTCTAGCCTAAAATCAACCCAACCCAACAGATTATAATAAACCAATTCTTCTACCCAGCCCAAACCAATTCCTACCCGGCCCAACCCCGGATCAATCTGAATCGTTGATCAAATTAGATCAACGACCCAGATTTCACTTACCATAATTAAACCCTAACTACCGCCCTCCGACCCCTCATTCTCTAACGACCCTTCATCTCTCTACTCTCATCTCTCTCTCTCTCTCTCTAATCTCTTCTGGAGACTTCCGTCTCTTCAGTTCCGATGAACTCCTTCATCTTCTCCGGCCACCCCTTTGCCGGAGACCTTAAAGCCTTCGTCCTCTTGCCTCTCATAGCTCTCCTATGCCGATGATGTCCTCCCTAAGGCCCTCAAAGGGCGAGAACCCGTCTGCTTACACCCATGGTGTTCCTGTCTACTTCAAGCCTCCAAAGCTTGATTTCGAGTAGGGTTTATGACCCTGAGGCTCGAGCCAGTGCTGTTCAAGGTCTTTCTCATCTTCTCTGAGGTTTTCTATAAAACCCAAACTCTTAAAAATTTCCGATTCTTTTAGATCTATGATAGATTTGTGTATGTTTTGAGCTATTTCGTTGTTTTTCTCAAAGATTCTCCGATTTCCTCTAAAAAAGGCTTTCCATTTTCAAACTAGGGTTTCATGACCCCTCTTAAACGATTTTTCCATGACTTTTTAGTATTATCCTAAGGTCTCTACTGTGTTTTAACGATTCATTCAAGTTTCTCTATCTTATATGAGTTGTTGTGTTGAAATCCCTAACTTCTAGTCCTAAACCCTAAGTTCCTGATTTGTCTTTGATAATATGTTTACATATGTGTTTGTGTTTCATGAGCTTTATGATTCATTGATATTTTACCCTATGTTATTCATCTATGTCTTTGATTTTCTTGCTTTTCTGTTTATCTCACTGTTCACTCTATAATTCATATTAATCCCTACTTTTGTATGATTTCACTACTAGGGTTTATGACTTCTTGCCTGTTATCTATTCAATTCATGTTAATCTCCTTTAATTGATGTTATTCCTGTTCGAATCCATGATTCTCTGTAATTTTACTTTAGGGTTCCTGATTTATTATTTGAATCCCTGATTCCTTGTGATTTGAAAACCTTACTTATTTTTTACGGGATATTCTTACTAATTTCCGACCTTTAGCTTATTTCTTACCTTGTTACATGGTTAATTTACTGTTAATTGATCCCTATTTCCTTAATTAGAATCTGATGAACCTAGTCTCAATTGCATACTTGTAGTGGGTTGAGATTGTTTCCTTATATGTTATATGCATGGGAACTTTCCTTATTTTGTTATTTGCCTACTAGCCGTTTGAATTTAACCCCTTCTTTTAAGGGATACCTATGCTGATTTTACACTGTTTGAATATTCCTTTAAGCTATATATAGTGTCTTTCCTTATTTGTTACTGACCGTTTGAATAACTCCCTTAATCATGGTAGTACTTGAGCTGATTTTACTCTGATTGATACTAAGTTCCATAATTGTTGATTGATTCTGATTTTTACCTTACTTTTAATCCAGCTTTCAAAACTATATATATGCATACTTTTTCTCTCATTACCCACGAACTGATCTGTTCAAAATCTCTTTCTCACAATTAAAAAGACTCTCTACTCTCTCTTCTGTGCTAACTACTACTATTCTAAGTTAGCCGGCTGCAAGCTAAAGCTAACCATTGTGCATCTCCTACTTTCCTATTTTTGTTACTGCTTTCTTCACTTCGCTGGTATGTTCTAATTTAGATTTTTGTCCTCAAACCAACATGTTTCTACTACTGTCATAATTCAATATGCTTCCAATTTATTTTACTTATTATTCAGCATGTATCTAGGATCCTGAACTCCCCTCTGCATGTTAAGCTAGGATTTATTTGTTTATGACCAGCATGTTTCTGCATACTTAGCACCTACTTCTTACATGCCTATGACTGGTACATTCGTTTAACCATGACCTTAGTTGTTTTAGGGGTTAATCTAACCTAGTACTTTACTGTACCCCTAATCCTCTAGACCCTTAGGAGTTTTTTGATTGTATGTCTATATGTGTATCTGCCTGCTACACATCTTCCCTTATATGCTCTGTATTTGTCCCTCAAATACCATTACCCCTGTTTGTGATTGTTGGACTATCCTTGGTCCTTTGTGTGATGTTAAGCTTCTAGTTCCTTCTTCAAAACTGTTTTCTTACTTACCCTTTCTTAAAACTGTTTTCTGACTTACACTTTCTCAAAACTGTTTCTTACTTAACCCTTTTAAAAAAATAAAAAGCACTCTCACATATACTCTTAGAAGTCTAAGTTCATCCCCCTTCGTGTGAGCACTGCTTCGGGGACCCTTTGAGTGCCCTCTGAACTCTGACACACAAGGCTGGCACTTCCCACACTGCACATGTTTAACTCTTTGGCTATGTCTGGGTATGAGCGCTGCCCAGGAGCCCTTGAGGTCCTTAGGGAACTCTGACACACCCGGACTATGAAAGACTATGAAACACCAAAGGCATTGAGGTTTAGAATATCTGGGACTAATTGAAGGCTCCTTATAGAAGTAACTTCTAATTTTTCCTTTGGTTGTGTAATTCATAATTCTCGGCCTGTAACAATTTGTAAACAGATGTTTGGGAATGGATAGTGGAAAAGGGAGGGTAGTTATACAGATTATCCATGTTAAAGGGTAGATACCATGCCTCTAGGTTTACCTTTTTCTTACGTGTGCACTAGAAATTCATGCTTAGGGCTGATTGTATGCGAGCATATCATGCATTAGCTATCCTGTTCCTTAGGCCCATGTTTACTATTTTAGCATCCTATTATGGCATTATCATTTATCATATAGAAATCATGCTCTAGGATTAAATGTTGATATAAACCTGTTATTTATGTAAACCAGTTCTAATATCATTATAATAATGCTTAGGGTAATAATGCGCTAATAAACAAGTGATCCTCATACTTGCTGCATAGCATGTTCAAATACTGTGACTTTATGCATTTAAAAATCCTGCTTAGGAATTCTGCATACCACCCATTCTGCATCCCTATGTGTGCATATTAGATATCATGTCTTAGGACCTCATTCAACACCTAGTTTAACTAATGATTGCATGAAAAAGGCCCTAAAAAACATAATTTCACCATGTTTCCAAACAGCTGGTAATAGTTCTGTATTTTTGCAACACCTAAGTACAACATGTTTAGGCAAACTAACTTGTAATAGTTTCTTTAATAATCTGGATAATTACTGGGTGTTGTCATACGCTTAGGCAAGCTTTAGGTGTTAAATCTATTAAATTTGGAAACTTACTCTTTTATACCTGCTGCTTGACTATTAATGGTTATAATCAGTAAGAAACTGATAAAATTCATCCTCTGAAATCAGTAATAAAGCTGCCTCACTATTGCATTCTCACCAAGATATCATGCCTTAGGTTCTGAAGTTAATAAAGCCTTAATTGTGTTTGAGTCGTGCTATTTATGTGCATAATCTATGGAAGAATACTTGGGCCTCGTATCTGCTCCTATTTGTATTCCCCTTATCTGAAGTCCTAATTGTCGTTGTTTGTCGCTTAGAATCTTGTCCTTTTAACACTAGGGGTCAACTTAGTACTTCCTTTTAGGATAATAGTCCTAGCCTCCCCCAGGACTGATAGGATGGGACGGGTAATAGCACGCAATAAATTCTGTGACCAACACACGCTTTAATTACCTTCGCGGGGTAGGAAGGGTAGAATATGGATATGATGACTGGTGCTCTAATACAACGTGTAGCCCTTCTTCGAGGAGTGATTACCGGGTATTGCATTGATATGATCCATATTATTGTAAACCTAGGACACTTGCGTATGCTAGTAGCTAATCTTCTTCACTGCTTTCTAAACATCTGTATGCTTAAGATTTAAATCCCCTCTTATTTGAGCCTTTACTTGTTATTTGCTAGTTGTACAAATTCACGAAACCATTTGGCCAGGAACCACACTTGTGGATCCTGAGGGGTGCCTAACACCTTCCCCTTAGGATAATTTAGAGCCCTTACCCAAATCTCTGGTTAGTAACGTAGTTGTAATTGAACCCCTTAGGTGCCATAATGCACCGTTAAAATTATTAGGTGGCGACTCTTCAAAATATGCAAACCCCTTTCCCAAAAGGAAAGAGTTGTCCCAACCAATGTCGAAACCCGATTCTGCGAGGAAAAAAAGGGGGCGCGACAACATGGCAACTCTGCTGGGGATATCCAGGCTTTTNAATCATGCTCAACATTCATACTCCACTCGTGCCAAACAAAATACTATAGCAATGCTTGATGAGTGGTTGCGCCCTTCCTATATTATCACCCACTAAATTCGGAAAGGCTTATTTGCGGTAAAACTAGTCGATCAACGGTGCAGTCGACGGTTCCGTGCCTTTCTCCCTTGAGTTGTCCGCTCAAGGGTACCAGTCTACAACCCCATAGAAACCTTACTCTATTGCATGCATCATGGTCAAACCTAGTCAAGTTAAAGTTTCATCCGCACGATAGCTTTTAAGATATCCTTATCCAAAAGGACACCGGGTTTCCCTAAACCTAAACGGACGCCATCACGTTCTGTGCATTTATTTGGAGAACTAAATGCTTCCTGCTAATTATTGACGATAAATAGTCGAGTCCGATGGGGGTAAGGGCCTAACCTATTTGCTTTGCAGAAAAATAAAATGAGGCACGAAGTCCCCAGATTCGGCATGGTCTCCAACATCCACCCAAAACTGTTGAGCTGGTGGGAGGATCTGCACTCTAGCGACAAAGCTATCGTTAGGAAACACTTGGGTAATCTACTATCTCTTCTGGAAATCCAGCCTAACAAAATGATAGTAGAGGCTGCTACCCTGTTTTGGGATCGTGAAAGGTCCGTGTTCCGCTATGGAACATCGAAATGGCGCCTTTGATAAAAGAGATAGGAGGGCTGGCTAACCTATTATGGGAAACTCCGAGGTTGTTGATGCCTGAGAACCGCACAGGCAAAAGTTTCCTCAAAATGATGGGTCTGAAAAAGGACGCGGAATTGGTATATTTGGAGGATTCGGACATTCCTTTTGACTACTTGTACGAAAGGTATGGCTACAGCAAATCATACCGTACCTACCATGACGATTTTGCTATCACCTCTCTAGGACACGTCCATCGCCGAGTGTTCGTGTTTATGGTTTGCTTTTTGGGTTTGATCATGTTCCCGATGAAGAAGGAAAGGATCCATACCAGGCTAGCTATGGTAACTAAGACCATAATAGAAGGTGTAAACGGGAAATATTTCAGCATTGTGCCCATGATCATTGCAGACATATATCGGGCCTTAGAAAGGTGTCAACAAGGAGAAAAGCATTTCGAAGGTTGCAATTTATGAATTCAACTCTGGCTCATGGAACATCTCCAAAAACGCGAATTCGACAGGACATTCACCGTAGAATGTGGGATGACCACATCACTTTCCATCACCCAAAGTGAATGAATTATATCCCTGACATGTTCGCTCAGCCTGAAAATGCTGAAGAATGGGTTGAACTTTTTGATTACTGGACTGAAGAACAGGTTCAATGGATGTTTGAATGGTTTCCAACGGATGATTTCATCATTCGATATCGAGACGCATCATTTCTGATACTGATTGGTCTAAGGGGACATACTCTTACGCCCCTCTTCGAGTTATGAGGCAAGCAGGAAGGAAGCAAGTCATCCCTAGGGTAGAGAAGATGAGCCATCTTCGAGCTGACTTTCAAAATAATGATAGTCCTCACAAGTTCCAAGCTCAAAACCTGTGGCACTGCAAGGTTATACTTGAGAAAGACACCATCGATCCAGACAACTATCACGCCGATTATACCCCTTTCTATCTTGGTTGGTTAGAAGAGGATCTGGGTGGTTAGAGCAAGTCGGGTTACGTCCGAGGTCACAGGGTTATAGATGAAAGGGCTGAAGCACAAGTCAAGTTCAACCAGCTGCGCAAAAGAATCCGAGAAAATGAGGATGATCACCACAAGATACATGAGTCCAACAAAAGACTGATCAAGGAATGGAAGGACATGTCTATCAACGCCAACAAGATGTTGGGGGTACTTGGAACGAGGTATAATCGAGCTGGAAGAAAAGTTCATCAAAAGAGTTAAAGATTGTCAAAAGGCTGAGGGAGCTGCAGGGGGATACCTAGACAGAACTTACCTGTTGCTGGGACTTCGCAAGCTAGGAAAGCTGCTCGAAGGAAGCAAGAATGCCGAATCTGGGGAAGGTCCTTCTGGGACCAAGTAGATAGGAATGTCTTTATTTTTCTATCAATGTAATAAGGCCAATGGCCATTAGTGACTTTTATTTTTCATCTATCGTTTTAGGACTTGTCTATTTTTATTATCAATAAAATGAGGCATTAGCATTTTAAGTTCTCCAAATCAATTTGTCTCTAGTTCTACCTCGGGCACTAAGAGGTTCCCAACTTAGGACGCGCTTTTCATTTCCACATTATGTGTTTAAATACTGCAATACTCTTTTCATGATCCTCACTGACTTGGTTACCTTTTTTATTTATTTTTTCTTAATCCACTCCCCAAAGTTTAGTTCGTGCATTCTGGCATCATCAACCTATCGCACCAGATCCAAGGGCCCTCACCTACTCCTCCCCCTAGTCCTCCTAAGGGAAAATACAAAGGCAACAGTAAGATGGAAGAGTCCAGCGGCACCATAAAGGAGAATATGATTGAATGTGTAGAGGCCACTAATGGCCGAGGTATTCAGGTCCTGCATGAGAACATGTCACCGCTTGAACAGAAATTGTTGAAGTTTCAGGAAGAACTCGATCAAGTCAGGAATCTGGCCAATTTTTCATTTTCCCTCAACGTTCCTGACGTCAACCTTCCAAATGCTCAATACTCCGCACCTCCAGAAAATATCCTAAGACAGCAAAATCATCTCTCACCTCACCATCACACCACTCCCCCAAAGAACCAAACTATCCCGATGAAGTGCAATGCTTGCCACACCTCAAATAACACTCCAGTACTCATCCCAGAACCCCAAAACCACACAAAAGACCATTCCCACACCTATAACAATCCCATCTATGTGGAAACCATGACCCACTCCACTTCGCCAATCCCACAGGCATCCGAGTCTGACGAAAAATATTTACTTATCAGGAACCTGGCCGAGGAGCTTAGGAAACTGACTAGCCGAGTCCAGGGTGTTAAAGGAACCAAGGGGATTGAAGGTTGAATTATGAAGACCTTTGTATCCAACCTGATCTCGAACTGCCCGAGGGGTACAAACCTCCAAAGTTCGAAATGTTTGACGGTACCAGTGATCCGAGAGTCCATCTGAGGACCTATTGCAACAAAATTGGTTGGCGTAGGAAAGGATGAAAGAATATGCATGAAGTTGTTCATGAGGAGTTTGAAAGGAGGTGCACTGTCTTGGTACACCAGACAAGACCCTAAGAAATTGTCAAACTAGGTAAGCATGACGTCTGATTTCATGAACAAGTTTAGATTCAACACAGAGAACGCACCGGATGTGTTCTACATTCAAAATTTGAAGAAGAAACCTACAGAAACCTTTCACAAGTATGCCACTCGCTGGAGGTCCGAAGCCGCTAAAGTCAGACCTACTGCAGAGGAAGAACAGATGAACAAGTTCTTTGTCCGGGCTCAGGACCCGCAGTATTATGAACGGTTAATGATGGTTGAAGGCCACATGTTCTCTGACATCATCAAATTGGGTGAGCGTATTGAAGAAGTTATTAAAACGGTATGGTTACTAATTTTGAAGCCTTGCAAGACACTAACAAGGCTCTACAGTCCGGTGATGTGTCTAAGAAGAGAGATGTGGGAGCTGTAATGGTTGCACAAAGAACCAAGTCCCCGCTCAAATACCAAACCTATCCGGCACCTCCACTCACATATCATCCAACCCCGAATTACCAAGCACCCTCACCAAATTACCAAACACCACCACCTTCCTACCAAGCTCCACCACCCGCATATCAACTTGCTTCGCCCAAATATCCACAACCCGCTACTGTCTACCACACTTATAATTCCCAACCATCCCATTACCAATCACCCCCTGCACGCCAAAACTTCCCTAGACCTCGTCCCAATTTTGATCGCCGCCCTCCAAAGCAATACACCACCATAGCCGAGCCCATGGACCAGCTGTATGAGAAACTCAAAGCTGCTGGTTATGTCTCACCTATCCCTGCTGACACCCCTGAGAACCCTTCTCAATGGGTTAACCCAAACAAATCCTATGCATACCATTCCGGCATGAAGGGACACACCATCAAAGAATGCCGCTCTCTGAAGGACAAAATACAGGCTCTCATTGACAACGAGATTATTGTGGAAAAGGACCCCGCTCCAAACGTCCGCGACAATCCTCTGCCAGGCCATAAGTGTAGAGGTATCCATATGATTGAAATAGAAGATGATTGGGATCCTGAGGGGTCAATCAGGTTGATCGCAGAAGGCGATGACCCGAAGAAACCCGCAGTCACTCTCAAACCGATCATAGTCCAGATTCATCCATCTGAGGCCGCTGAGGTGAATATGTCTATACCATTTGAGTTTGAAGCAGAGCCACCTACAAAGTCACCAGTGCCAATTGAAGTTGAGTTTGTATCTCCAGCAAATGCACCAGCTTCATTCGAGGTCGCAGTCTTGCCACCCCGAACACACATTCTGTTTGAAGTAAAGATAGTTGTACCAATTCCGGTGGCAATGTCAACCACGCCACCCTTCTATTCAAACTCTATCCCTTGGGACTACACAGCCGAGGTGAGAAGGAAAGTCAAGGTCAGGCCTAAAGAATCTATCGCAGCACAGGGTATGACAAGAACTGGTAGGGTCTACACCCCTGAGCATCTGGCCGAGTCAAGCAAGCAGGCTGCCAACAGGCATCCCTTTATCGAAACAGGTCCCGATGACCTTTGGAGAAAGGTACAGGCTAAGGAGTATTCAGTCATCGACCAGCTGAACAAGACCCCAGCACATATATCCATCCTCTCTCTGCTGTAGAATTCTGAAACACACAAACATGCTTTGTTGAAAGTGTTGAGTGAAGCATATGTGCCAAACAACATCACTAGTGGGGAAATGGCCAATATGGTAGGCCAGGTACTGGAGAGTCATAAAATCACTTTTCATGAGGATGAGCTACCACCTGAAGGATTGGGGCACAACAAAGCACTGCACATCATCGTGCAATGCGAAGATCATTTCATCACAAGAATCTTGATCGATGGAGGTTCCAGTCTTAACATATGTCTGTTGATAACACTCAAGAAATTGGGTAAATGGCTACATGAGATAAGGGATGGGGTGATCAATGTGAAAGCCTTTGACGGTTCTCAAAGGTCCACCATGGGGGAGATCAGTCTATGTCTACATATGGGACCGACTTAGTTTGAAGTGGATTTCCAGGTGATAGATGTGTCGGCATCCTACAACTTGTTGTTGGGACAACCCTGGATTCACGCTGCTGGGGACGTAACATCAACACTACATCAGGCGGTAAAATTCGAGGGGAACCACCAAGAGGTGATTATTCATGGTGACGGTAGCAACCCCATTTATAGTCGTCAAACTATTCCGGTGATTGACGGAAAAAGGAAGATATGCGGAGGAACTTACCACCACATTAAACGGGTCAATGCTATCGACAAGGACAAATGGTGGGACAACAAGATTGAGAGCATCCTGAACTGGAGAGGATATGAGCTAGGAAAAGGGCTCGGTAAGAACCTCCAAGGGATTACGAAGCCCATAAAGCTCAAGGAGCATGGCACCACTTTCGGTCTGGGGTATGAGTACACTTGGCAGGAATTCAACGACTGGTCGCCACCTTGGCACGGTCTCTATTACCCTTTGGAGCAGCCGATACCTCATCTTGAGAACACTTTCAAGCATGCCGACACTATTTACGGTTCAGACGAGGAAGAAGTGCTTGCAGCAATGAGGAGTTTGTTCCTAGAGGATGATGATATGGATTGCTGTGTTGTTCTAGAGGGGGAGGGGGAGGGGGAGGAAGGCCCTTCCATACAGACTGTAATCAAGGGAGAATATCTCAAGAACTTGTCTATCAAGACAACCAAAGCCCGACGAGCCTCGGGTAGCAAGGCTAAAACAAGCATTATTTACTATTTTATTTACTAAATGATTTTCCTTTTCCTGCATTTTTCAATTTCTGCAATAAAGATCTTCAATGTTCAAAACAGTTATTCAATCTATCAAAGCATCTTCTAAATTTCTCTTACGAATCTGATATTTATTGTTATTTCTTTCTCTCATTACTTTATTTATACAACATTACTATTACTTGTCTTGATGAACCAATGACTGTGACATGCAACGAGACAACGCAGCAAACGGACATTGATTCGGATGAAGACGAAATACCTGACGAGATTGTCAAAGAAGTTGAGAACTTTGAGAACAGACCTAAGTCCAACCTAGATGAGACTGAAGTTATCAACATGGGAGATTCAAAAAACGTCAAGGAGACTCGCATCAGCATTCATTTGTCACCATCAGAAAATAAAGAACACACAGAGTTTCTAAGAGAGTATAAGGACGTATTTGCATGGTCGTATGATGACATGACTAGTCTAAGTATGTCTATTATGGATCACAAACTACAAACCAATCCAATGTGTCCACCAGTGAAACAAAAGCTCAGAAAGTTCAAACCCGACATAAGTTTGAAAATCAAAGAAGAAGTTACCAAGCAGATCAACGCCAAAGTTCTCCGGGTAGTGGAGTACCCGACATGGTTAGTCAACATTGTACCTGTGCCAAAGAAGGACGGGAAGGTCAGAGTCTGCGTCGACTACCGGGATCTCAACCGGGCCAGTCCGAAAGACGACTTCCCCTTGCCAAATATACACATTCTGATTGATAACTGCGCCAAACATAAATTGCAGTCCTTTGTCGATTGCTTCACTGGTTATCACCAGATTTGGATGGATGAGGAAGATGTTGAGAAAATGGCATCCATTACGCCGTGACGAGTGTATTGTTACAAGATTATGCCATTCGGTCTAAAGAATGCAGGGGCCACGATGAATTGAGGTTTAGAAGATCTGGGCCTAATTGAAGGCTCCCTATATAAGTAACTTCTTATTTTTCCTTTGGTTGTGTAATTCATAATTCCCGGCCTGTAATAATTTGTAAAAAGATATTTGGGAATGGATAGTGGAAAAGGGAGGGTAGTTATATAGATTATCCATGTTAAAGGGTAGATACCATGCCTCTAGGTTTACCTTTTTCTTACGTGTGCACTAGAAATTCATGCTTAGGGCTGATTGTATACGAGCATATCATGCATTAGATATCTTGTTCCTTAGGTCCATGTTTACTGTTTCAGCATCTTATTATGGCATTATCATTTATCATATAGAAATCATGCTCTAGAATTAAATGTTAATATAAACTTGTTATTCATGTAAACCAGTTCTAATATCACTATAATCATGCTTAGGATAATAATGCGCTAATAAACAAGTCATCCTCATACTTGTTGCACAACATGTTCAAATACTGTGACTTTATGCATTTGGAAATCCTGCCTAGGAATTCTGCATACCACCCATTCTTCATCCCTATGTGTGTATATTAGATATCATGTCTTAGGACCTCATTCAACACCTAGTTTAACTACTGATTGCATGAAAAAGGCCCTAAAAAAAATTCACCATGTTTCCAAACAGCTGGTAATAGTTCTGTATTTTTGCAACACATAAGTACAACATGTTTAGGCAAACTAACTTGTGATAGTTTCTTTAATAATCTGGATAATTACTGGGTGTTGTCATACGCTTAGGCAAGCTTTAGGTGTTAAATCTATTAAAACTGGAAACTTACTCATTTATACCTGCTGCTTGACTATTAATGGTTATAATCAGTAAGAAACAGATAAAATTCATCCTCTGAAATCAGTAATAAAGCTTCCTCACTATTGCATTCTCACCTAGATATCATGCCTTAGGTTCTGAAGTTAATAAGGCCTTACTTGTGTTTGAATCGTGCTATTTATGTGCATAATCTGTGGAGGAATACTTGGGCCTCGTATCTGCTCCTATTTGTATTCCCCTTATCTGAAGTCCTAATTGTCGTTGTTTGTCACTTAGAATCTTGTCCTTTTAAACCTATGGGTCAACCTAGTACTTCCTTTTAGGATAGTAGTCCTAGCCTCCTCCAGGACTGATAGGATGGGACGGGTAATAGCACGCAATAAAGTCTGTGACCAACACACGCTTTAATTACCTTCGCGAGGTGGGAAGGGTAGAATATGGATATGATGACCGGTACGCTAATACCACGTGCAGCCCCTCTTCGAGGAGTGATTATCGGGTATTGCATTGATGTAATCCATATTATTATAAACCTAGGACACCTGTGTACGCTAGTAGCTAATCTTCTTCACTGCTTTCTAAACATCTACATGCTTAAGATTTAAATCTCCTCTTATTTGAGCCTTTACTTGTTATTTGCTAGTTGTATAAATTCACGAAACCATTTGTCCTAGAACCACACTTGTGGATCCTGAGGGGTGCCTAACACCTTCCCCTTAGGATAATTTCAAGCCCTTACCCAAATCTCTGGTTAGTAACGTAGTTGTAATTGAACTCCTTAGGTGCCCTAATGCACCATTAAAATCGTTAGGTGGCGACTCTTCAAAATATGCAAACCCCTTTCCCATAAGGAAAGAGTTGTCCCAACCAATGTCGAAACCCGATTCCGCGAGGAAAAAATGAGGCGCGACAACATGACCCTTGATAGGAAGGTGTGGAGGTCGAACTTTAAGGTTAAAGGTTAAGAGGCAGTTGAGTATTTTTCAACTTCGTATCGGGTGAGAGGCGAGTTTGATAGCGTTGTGTCTTAGATTGCTAGTGATTAATGTTGTGTTCACACTATTCTTCCGTTTTTTTAATACGGAGCCTTATTTACTTGTTATTGTTATTGTTATTACTTTTCATCTATTTTCTGATCCTTACGACACTGTTATTATTTTTATGATTTCTGTTGATGATACTGATATATTGTCTCTTTTCGTCTGCTTGAGCTGAGAGTCTATTGGAAACAACCTCTATACTCCCTCGGGGTAGGAGGTAAGGTCTGCATACACATTACCCTCCCCACACCCCACTTGTGAAATTTTATTGGGTTGTTGTTGTTGTTGTTGTTGTTTTACTTCTAAAAACACTGCTACTCGCGCATGCCTTCCTCGGATTTGGAATCTCACTTGAACAAAAACCAAAAGTATGAGCGATCACATACTCTTATGTTTGGGACATAATTTTAGGGCCTTCAACTTTTCTCTTCCTTCGATAACGCACCCATAGTGGATGTATTTGCAAGCGCATCTTCTTTAATCAAGCTAATGGCTAATAAACCCACGTTGGGTGTTTTTCCATGTTTACTGCGTACACGAGCTTATTTGTTAGGGCTTTTAGTTTCGACATTCTAAATCAACCCCTCTTTAGGGAGCTCATGTTCATTGCTAATTATCCATCTGATCTCTTTACGTTTATTTTGAATATTCCAACTCGTAGTCTAATATTCCAAATAATAATAAGAGAAAACTCAATTACAGAAAAAGGGTGGGTTAGACTAGCCAATCCAGCCCAAAATGGTCAATAGAAAAATTGTGACTTTTCTATAGAATGGAGGGCTAACGTATTTCTTTTCATCTTTCGTAATAGAACTTCTGCTTATAAATGATATAATTACCTCCGGGCCACTCAATAACAACATCCCTATATAACAACACTTCTCTATATATAAAAGTCAAGCTTTTTCAGAACCAATTCTTATGTTATCTTATAACATACGTTCTCTATAACAGCACTTTGCTATACCATTCAAAAATATTCGGAACAAACGAGATTGTTATAGAGAGATTTGGCTGTAATAGGATTTTTGCTTATGATGCTTATTGGATTTGACTGGTTGAATTATATTTTGGTTTGAGGTGATTGATAGATTCTAACAAAGGCTCAAGCTACGTATGCTTGAAGTTGAATTGAATCTTCATAATTTTATTGAATTCTAGATATCCCCTTCTGCCTTCTCTATTTGTCCTTCTCCTATCTCATGGACTTAATTTATTGCTTCTATCCCATTTTGGCTATTATATCCAATTCAATTCTGATATCACTTGTGAACAAAAAGAATAAAATAGCTCCCAATCCCAAGTACACAATGATATCACCTCCGTTTAAAATGAAAAAGTAAAAGAAAAAGTCAAGTCTATGTTGTTTATTTAGGAAAAAAAACAAAAGCAAAAAGAAGAATTATTCCAACACCTATTACTAGAGTTCCTAGAAAAAGGTCAATTATTCTGAAGAATTTATTACTTCTTAACTTATCAGTACAAGATTCATATATATATATTTGTTTTTTCAGTATATAATCTAGTAATATTAAAAATGTTGTAAAATTGTGATGCACCCTATATATAAGTAGAGATAGTAACATAATGTCTCTATATCTTTGCACATTCTATTGTGTCCTTTCCATCATGACCTTTGCTGAAGAAAATGTCGGTGTAATCGCCATACAAAATTTGCTTGTAAATTGGTTTCTCCCCATTCTCCAGCACTTCTTGAAGAGGACCAATAACACTCGAAGGCTTTGGATGCAAGAAAATAGGCACAGAAACCCTATTCTTGCTCCCATTAGCAATCACACGATGTTCAACGCTCTTGTATTTGTCATTACTCATTATTTGAAGCGCGTCACCAATGTTAATAACTAAAGCCCCATTGATGGGAGGGACATGAATCCAAGCATTACCGTCGAGTTTTTTCACGTATAGCCCACCGATATCATCTTGAAGGAGAAAAGTGATTGTCGATATATCAGAGTGACGTGCTACCCCGACAGAGAGCTCAGGGTTGGGACATTTTGGGTAGTAGTTGAAGTTTATCCTCTTTGAACCCATTAAGAGATCCTCTTTCTCTTCATCAATTCTTTTCACATTCAATCCTCCCATTAACACCTCCAAAATCTTCCTTATAACAGTATCACACCTATTCAAGTATTCAAGTGCTTCTTCCCTAGAAGAGTAGAGAGAAAATTCATCGTAAGTACTCAGTGGTAGTTTTACGTACAATTCTTTAAGAAAAGAAAAAACGAGAAAGTCTAAGATGAAATTTAATTTATGTACGCTAACGCTCTAGAGATCATAATGCATATTAACACTATTGTATAACAAGTAACATGTTATATTTTCTAGGTTAATAGTTTCACTTATTATAGACGGCGATCTTAGTTTTCTTTTAGGTGATTTGATAGTGTAATTTTTTTTTAATGGCTTCAACATTTAAAATTTTAAACTCGTATTTAAACGAGATTAATTGTAAAGGAATTAAACAAGCTTCTTTTGTTTTTCTTTTTTATTATGGACAGTAGTTTGTAGTTATTTTTTAATGCGGCTTAATAGCAGAAGCAGATTTAAGATTTTGTGAATATGGGTGCACCACTAAAAAAAATTTAAAAAAAAAAGTATAAGGTGGAAATTGATCCATGTTCCTCTAAGTAAATAACTCAATATTCAACCAAGTGCACCATTCGTGTCAACTAGACAGATTCTAAGATGTATGTACGTAAAATACCTAATTTGATGAAAAGACCATAGGTTCACGTGCACCGTGATTTGGGCTATACATCCGCCCCTACTTATTTTTAACTCTTTCAATTTATAAAACTTTAACGTTGTCGGTATATAGAATTTAAACTCATGTTTAAAAGAGAATTAAGAAGGTTTACCTGCATGAAGGAGGCCAAAATTCAGCAGCTTCATCATCAGAAACATGAACAAGAGAAAGATAATCTCTCCAACCCAAAGTCTTCTCAGCTTCAGGAGTAAAGCTTGTTCCATACCTAACGTTACTCGAAACCGAATTCTCTTTCGAAAACTTCTTCTTTTCCTCAGCTGGTAAACTAAAAAAACGATGACTTGTCTCCTTTATGTTATCAAGAACTTCAATAGGAACACCATGATTGATAATTTGAAAAAAACCCCAGTTTTGAGCTGCCATGCAAATCTGCTCAGCCACATTTGGATCATTATTCCAATTTGAGACGTCGATTATAGGGATGGAATCATCGGTTATTACAGTGCTCGTAGTAATTCGTTCTTCAAGTGGTTGAATATATTGATCAGGAAGTGATTGAATTCCCATATCAGAAAGACCCTTAACTCCATTCCCTTCATTGACAACAAAATCAAAAACGTTTAAGGAGTTTGAAAGAATTTTGGACAAGTGTGCAACCATTGTTAAAAGTTATATGAAGGCAAAAAATTTGAAAGAAGATTTAGGAGATATATTGAAAAATGTTTATGTATATCTAAAAGCTTCTTCTTGCTCTCAAACTTTTGTATTTGACATAGTTTTATTTATACTTTATATTTATAGGCATTATAGGGGAATAAGAGTCAACTATTTGAGATATGAAAGTCAAATTTCAACTGTAAAAACTTTTATATTGGCCTAATTAATCAGATTGCAGTCTTTGAATGGCGCCTTTAATTAGTTCTTTCTGGTGGAATTCCAAAAAAAAAAAGAGAGTCCTAATTAAAGTTCCAAACTTGATTAGCAAGGAGAATTGTTGTTTAAATTTTGATTTCAATGACAATAATGATGGTTTCTGCCTTTTTGGAATATTGCCAATCTTGATCTTGAATGGGTTGTTGGAGAACATATACTTCCACTTTTTTTTTTTTTTTTTTTTTTTTTTTTTTTTTTTTTTTTTTTAAACTCTTTATAAAAAGAACTATTTGTCTTAATGATTCATTTTGTAGATGACAACATTGAAATTCAGATATCATATGCTAGGATTTTTTTCTTTTTTCTTTGAGGAATTACTATTTACTGCAAGTAGCTCAACGTTGAGAAAAAGGAGGTGTTAGTAGATAGAAATTCATGTCACTTTTTCTTTCTTCTAAATTTTATAGCTCCTGTGCTTTGTAATTTTATAAAACAGCATATATTTGTTTTAGTTTTAATAGGAAAAAGCATCAATTTTTGCTTTATAATCAATACCAACTTTAATAGTCAAAGGGAGGTAAATCAAATAATTCATAATAACTTTATGTTTAATTTTTACATTCTTTATCTATTCCAGCTTAAAAATATAATGTTTTGTCCATGCTTAGTTGTATTTACTAAGAGAGATAATAATAATTCTGTCAAATAATTTTATTAGTAATGTTATTAATTGAGTTACTACACGAGTACAAAAATTTAAGGAGAAGAATTAATCTGGACAGTCGCTAACCAATCGCTTAAACCAAAAACAATCAAGAATTAATAATATATGCATAATTCAAATACAATAAATATAATGATGTATAATTAGTGTATAATATATGTAAATCAAGTTGGAGAAGTAATTAGTGAATCGACCGTCAATCCTAACTTTTAAAGACATTTTGGATCAAAAGTAGTGCAACACAATTTAATGGGCCCGATCGGCATCTAAATTTTAGAAACAATTTCAAATGGATTTTATTGGAAGAACATAAGTGAAAAAGTCGTATTTGTCCCTTTTAATACTACACATTTTTCAAAGCAAAAATATTTTTTGTTGAATAATTATCAGAAAGACTTTTTTTCTTTTTTTTTTCGTGTCAACACACACCCCAAGTCTTTTTCTCTTTGAATTCCTTACTTATTTTTGAATTTCGAAACACTATATTTTCTTACTATTTTCTGGAATTTTATGCGAATAGCAATGTTTTTTTTCTCACGCGAACTGCTAAGTAGAACCTCTTTTCTGACCTGTGGTATGGCTTAACAGTCTTACTAATTGGACATCAAATTTTCACTTCTATATAGATTATTCATCCCTATATTTATGAGTTATAATTATCTGAAAGATTTGATGCGGAAGACAAAGAACAATATTGGAGGAAAAACTCTTGCTCTTCTCATTAATTCCACAAGTATTTATAGACAAAGAAGTTAGAGAAATAAGAGAAAACCTAAACCTAATAGGAGAAGAAAACCTAAACCTAATAGGAGACCAAGACCTAAACAAGGAAAATAAATATACAAGGTAATAAGAAAAATATTACACATTCCTAATTAAACTCTAATTCTTTCCTTATCACCTCCCCTCAAGTCGGAGCATGAAGATCACGAATGCCCAACTTGTCAAGTAAGAGCTCAAACTGTGATTTTCCCAAT
>ML353808.1:0-24889 GCA_005239505.1 Nicotiana paniculata | reverse complement strand
CCCGTTTCAAAATAATTAAACGGACCAACCCCCTCTAACCCCCTACCCAGCCCACCCGGCCCTTTATGAACCGGGCCGGGCCGGTTCTGATTTTAACCGGTCTGGGCCGGTCTGGTTACGGGTCAACCCGGCCCGTTTGCCACCTTTATTCTGAAGTCAAAGTACTTGCTTTCCTTATCAAATAGAGAATTGGAAACACTCCTTTATTTTATTGTTCCTCATTACATCAGACTCCTTGTATTTTATACGGACTAAGAGACAAATCGTCTAAGTCCATGTCGGAGACAAATTGTTGCCACCTTTTCAACGGATCCCACATCGAATTACATATTATTAACGCCTCTCTCCGCAATCTATATAAACCCCTGTGCTCGTATATGTTGAGCATCAATTTGCAGTATTTGCAAGCCACTTGAGTCTATTTTTGTGGACTCAGAAGCATTAACGCGAGGGTAATTTTTTTTTTCTTGTGCTATTCTTCTTTTATTGTATTTTTCTTTTGTAGGTCAAGGAAGTGAGAGTAGATTCCTCCATGCATGAAGACTTCAATTTTAGGTGTGAAGGGATGAGTACGCATTCCTGCTAGACAAGAGAGATTACTCTCATGGCCCGACTACCGGAGAGATTACTCTCAATGTGACCCGACTACCATAGAGATTACTCTCAATGTGACCCTACTACTGGAGAGATTACTCTCAAAATGACTCGACTATCAGAGAGATTACTCTCAATGTGGCTCGACTACCAGAGAGATTACTCTCAAAATGACCCGACTACCGGAGAGATTACTCTCAATGTGGCCCGACTATCAGAGAGATTACTCTCAAAATGACCCGACTATCGGAGAGATTACTCTCAATGTGGCCCGACTATCAGAGAGATTACTCTCAGAATGACCCGATTATTGGAGAGATTACTCTCAATGTGGCCCGACTATCGGAGGCCATTTCACCCATTTAGACCTTTGTGCTCATTCTAATACTCATGATTTGGACTTTGACGACCCCTTTTTTTGCAGCCCGAAGAGATGGAAAATTTTAGAGACTATACCTCGCCTTCCTCTAAACTTAGATATCTCATAATCGAGAATGAAGATGGCATAGAAAAAACCAAGCTTTTGGTTCACACCCCACAAGCTGGCCGGTATGCAGCTTCAGGGCCTTCTTTGAGGAACTCCCTTCATGTAGAAAACTGGACCTAGGAGCACAAGTCTACTTCTAATCTATTGTCCAAGATGTGGTCTCTCCAAGCTCCAATCTATCGCCACGTAAACATTGCTAGCACCCTTCCAAACTTAGGGCGTTGCGTAATTCAAGGCGAAGTACGTTGGGGAAATACAATAACAATCGAGGGCGAGTATCGTCATATTCCAAGATTTTGGGAATGGGCTGAAGATGTACTTGGTGGAAGCCAACAAACCCTGAGTACAACAAAGATTTATGATGCTGTCTACACCTCACTTTTCACATATGATCAAAACTCGAACATTTTACAAGCATTTTGTGAGGCTTGGTGCCCCAAGACGAACACGCTTCTTACATCAGCTGGGGAACTTTCGATGGGACTTGTATATCCTTGGAGGTCTTCCTATTGTGGGTTTTCCGTATGAAAAAGTAGTACCTGAGACAAGAGAACTTATTGGTTTGGACGAAAAACATATGAGATTTATCCCTCGATCTTGTGAGTATTTGTTTGCTGCCTTTCATCACCCTAAGGACGGTACGTTTCTAACCAAAAGGTCTCCTTCAGCACTTGGACAAATTTTTGGTATAAAATACTTTAATATATAAACCTGCCCCATTGCGAAAGGAAAAGAAATCTGCACACCTAAAGTCAACACATAATCCTAACAGAGTCATTCCTGAGACAACGAGGTGGTCGAGTGATCAAGAAGCTATACTCTCCAAGCTTAGGGTGAGGTTTGACAAGAAAGATGAAACATATATAGCAGCATTCTTATCAATTTGGCAATGTGCCTTTGTGTTTCCCAAGGCAGAAAACTTCATTCGTCCTGAGACTTTTAAGATGGCAAGCACGATGGCAGGCGGGCGAAAGATTAGCCTTGCGGTTCCAGTTTTGGCGAGTATTTATCACGGTTTGAACAAGATTTCATGTTCTTTCCAACTTGATCAGGCCAAAGTTCGTTTTCCCATTCATTATGTTTACGGCTGGCTTGCACATTACTTCAAAACCCATTATCCACTTGCTAAAGGCCTGTCTGTCCCTTTGATGGTGGCATACTCAGGAGAGGGATCTGCGAGGTGCTTTGACGAGAAGGATGCAAGAAAACACATCCACATTAGGGAGGATATAGTTTGGACACCAACATTGTTAACCAATTCCTGTCCTTATTATTATGTGGATAACGATGCCCTCAAGAGTTGGACTCAAATTACTTCATGAGCTTACGTTTTAAGTACCTCCCTTTGAGGTATGGTAACTCATTCATCGTCGAGCCATATAGCCGCAATCGGTTTGGTCATCAATTTGAGTTCCAGAACGTCCCCAATTTTTTGGAGAATGGTATTCGTAACGCCTCCCTAGATGAAGGACTCAGATTTTGGAGGATTGGCACACTGTATCGGTCTATGTCACGTGCGGTTTTTCCCCCAACAGGAGATCCTGTGGAGAATCCTTTCACTACCAATTATATGCCTTGGTGAGAGAAAGATCATGAGAAGTTTCTCGAGAATAATTTACAAACTTTGGTAGACAATGTTGGGATAAAGTCTACTACTCCTTTAGGAGGTGACGATCAAGGTATTGGAAAGACGCTCCCAAAAGTTAAAGAGCCACGTACTCCAATCCCAAAAGTAGCTACACAACATAAGAAAATGAAGCTTAAATCCTCAAAGGCAGCTTTGAAAGAGGTCGTGTGCACTTCAACAGATTTAGAGAAGCACCCTCTAGTTCTTCCATTTAGCACGCAAGTTCATCAAGATACAAGCCAAAGTACCAATGAAGATAATAACTGGAAAAGGAAATGGCCTAACCCAGTAGAGATCGTAGAGGTTCCAAGTGTTGATAGTCCCTCAAGAACGCCTACAGCTTGTAACAAGGAGGTAAAAATACAATCAACTAGTCACAAGAAAGTTTCCTCTAGTGAAAAGAAATTTAAGAGAGTCATGAAGAAGTTGCAGACATTACAACAAGAGAGGGAGAACCTCGAATATGTTATAGAAGCGACTAAAAAAGGAGGTTGAAGAGATTCAGGCAAAATTTTTAGCTGCCGAGACTGAGGTCTCTTCATATGACAACATAAATTTGCTGACAGATGAAGATAGCCAATTTGGAGGAGGAGAAGAAGAACCTGGAGACTAGCTGTCAAGAATTGATCAACTACAAGTTTTGTTTAGATTAGGCTATTAAAATTATCTCCCCTTTTATCTTTGTATTAGATTGACCTAGTGGATATTTATTTCATCTTAAATAAGATTTCTTCTCTTTTGCTTTACATTGTCCGACATTTATCTTAGTCACATAATTTTCAAATTTTCGTACTCGTAACGAAAGATTCATATCTTGTCGTAGGAGAGTCCAAATAATGAACCGTTTGATTTCTCAAAAATTAGACTTCAATATATAAAACATATCCAAAACATAGAATCAAACACCTTCAGAATCTACCCAGATAATATTTTGAAACCAACTTTAGATTTCACCATGTTGAAAATTTTAGATTCGCGCAGTCTCACCAAAAAAAGTCCTACCTTGGTGTAGGAAAGTCAGAATCGTGAACCGTTTAATTTTTTGGAAACCTAACTTACAAATATATAACATAACCAAAATGAAAAACTTAATGCCTTAAGTATAGTTTCAGTCAATAGTTCGAAATAATATTAAATTCTGATATGACAATGATTTCAGATTTGTACAACTTCACCAAAACCTTTGTATCTTGATGTGAAAATGTCGAAATCATGAACCGTTTGATCCATTGGAAACTTAAATTCCAAATTTATAACATATACAAAATGAAAATTTTAATATCTTAAGGATAGTTTCAGATAATATTTTGAAGTCAATACTAAATTCCGGCACACCGACAATTTCAGATTTGCGCGAGTTCGCCAAACGTTTTGTATCTTGAAGTAGGAACGTCAAAATCACGAACCATTTAATCTATTGGAAACTTAAATTCCAAATATATAATATATCTAAAATGCAATATTTAATGCCTTAAGGATAGTTTCAGATAATACTTCGAAGTCGACTTCGGTTTCTGATATGCCGTTAGTTCCAAATTAGCGCGACTTCACAAAATTAGTTGTATCTTGGTGTGGAAGCCTCGAGATTGTAAGACCGTTTTAGTTGCCAGAAATTAAATTTCAAGAGCTTCATTCTCGCCAAATATCTGGGGTTCAAGTCTCACTGAATTTGAAACGTCGTGAAGGTACACCGAAAACTTGAAGGTTTGGCGAACATGAAGGCATAGAGAATTTCCGGACTTCAATGAAAATGCTTGACGATTTCCTAAAAGATATTAATCATTTTATTGAAGACACCAATTTACTATAGCAGTTTGCCCCTTTAAATCGAATGGGATCCAAATTTTAAAATAAGAATGGTATCTCAGCTCGATTTTCGAGTGTCGATTGAACGGATTACATTGCATCGTACTTCATTCGGACAACGATTGGGGGATTATGTATATTTTTAACTTATGTGACTGAAATCAGAATGAAACTCTAAGCTGCCTACATACCTCGGTGAAGAGGATCAAGTCATACCATAGTTCAGAATGGATAGAATTTTTTTTTATGTCCTAACTTTTGCCTAGCCCCCCTCTTTCGAGATTTTCAACCTAGCGGACTCTTTTTTTAGGCCGTACACAGTTTATACTCTTGCGGTCCAGGAGTATAGGAACATGTAGTTTAGGCTCATGCGTCAAGGAGAGTTGTAACTTCAAGGATAATACTTCTTCAGAAACTTGCCATTGATAGGGCCGATTCTCATGCCATCTACATCAACCAGCTTGTAAGCCTCACTTGAATAAGATTCTTGAACGACATATGGCCCATCCTATTTTGAAGTAAACTTCCCTACAGGTTTATAGGAAGTAATAATGGGTCTTCTTATGGCAAGGACTTGATCTCCTACTTGAAAGGATCTCAGGCGAACTCTTTTATTGAAGGCGCTAGACAATCGAGCTTGATAGCATTCAAGACTCTGTTAAGCTTCCAACCTCTTCTCATCAAGAGCCTCTAACTCTGATAATCGAAGTCGAGCATTTTCTTCATCAGTGATCCCTTCTTGAATATCCAGTCGTAATGAAGGTATTTGACGCTCAAGTGACAGGACGACTTCAACTCCATAAACGAGTGAATACGGAGTCACTTGCGTTGGCGTGCGGTGAGTCGTCCTATATGCCCATAGATCTTCTTCCATACGGTCATTCCAATATCGTTTGGATTTGGAGACGACTTTCTTTAACAAGTTGCATAGAGTTTTGTTGACTGCCTCAGCTAGACCATTGTCAGCAGCATTGTACATCGAAGAGTTACGTTGCTTGAAGCCAAAGAGATCACAAATCTTGTTCATCAACCTATTATCGAATGACTTTCTATTATCTGTTATTATGTAACGTGGAATGACAAATCGATAGATTATGTTTACTCAGATGAAACTTGCAACATTTTCCTTCTTTACCTCCTTAAGAGCAACAACTTCAGCCCATTTGAGAAGTAGTCAGTTGAAGCCAAGATGTATAGGTGCCTATCAGAGGACTTGGGCAGTGGTCCAACGACATCCAATCCCCAAGAGTCAAATGGCCAGGATGCAACAGTCGGGTGCAACACTTCAGGAGGTTGATGAATAAAATTCGCATGGAATTGACAAGAATTGCATCTTCGAGCGTAGTCCAAGCAATATTTTACCATTGTTGGCCAATAATATCCCATCTTCTTTATATGGAAGTGGAGATTTGGTCCAGACTGGTATGACCCACATACCCTAGAATGTGTCTCTTGCAAATATTGGAGTGCTTCTTCTTCCCCTAAGCATCTCAAGAGTATTCCCTCAAACGACCTTCTGTATAGAGTATCTTTGTAGTAAAGGAAGCGAGGTGAACGACGACGGATTTCGGTCCTTCTCCTCGGATTTTATGGAAGTATCCCATAGCATAAGTAGTCGATAATGGGTTGTCTCTATTCTTCTTTATCAACTTCAGAAACAGCGACGAGATGCTTGAGTTCATTTTCTTCACCTTCGGCCTCATTTGGCGGTGGTACTACCCATTTTTGGCAGACAGTAACTTGCGCTTGATCAGGCAGGGTTAATGATGAATTTTGGGCAGCTAAAGTATCAGCCTTCTTATTTTCTTTCCTTGGCACATGCTGAATAGTCACATCACCGAGCCACCCAATTAACTTTTTTGCGTAATAATGATATGGGCGTATTTCAGGCTTCTTAACCTCGTAACTACCTAGAAGTTGATTGACCGCTAACTTAGAGTCAACAAAGATTTGCAATTTCAACCGCTTCATTTCGACAACCATTTCAAGCCCAAGTAGTAGTGCTTGATACTCAGAAACATCGTTAAAGCAGAGTTACATCAACGTAAAAGAGTAGGGCAGAACTTTACCTTGAGAAGTGATAAATACTACACCAGCACCAGCTCCTCCGCAATGTGCAGCACCATCAAATTACATCTTCCATGGAGGAAGAACTTCAATGACCATTGTGTCCTCATCAGGTAGTTCATCAGTTAGCTCCCAATCATCATATATAGGGTGATCTTCCAAGAAATCTGTTAGCGCTTGTCCTTTTATAGCCTTTGGAGGGATGTATACTATTTCAAACTGTTGAAACTGGAGGTACCACCTTGCTAGTCGATCACTAAGGACAGGCTTTGACATCACGAACTTGATGAGATTTTCTTTTGAAACAAGACGGACAACATGGGCTTGAAAGTAGTGCTTCAATTTTTGAATTGAGAAGACTAGCGCCAAATACAAATTTTCAATTGGCGAATAATTCCGCTCATTCTGTGTCATCATCCTGCTCAAGTAGTAAAGAGAATTTTCTTTCCCTCCACTATTTTCTTGGGCCAACAGTGCTCCAGCAGACCTTTCTTGTGCCGCAATGTATAGTATCAATGGTTTTCCAGGTATAGGATCTGCTAAAACTAGGAGCTTCATCAAGTAGGTTTTGATACTTTCGAAGGCATTGCTACATGCTTGGTCCCACTTGAAAGGAACGCCTTTCTTCGTGAGGCGACTAAATGGTTGGCACCTCCTGCTAGGTTCGAGATGAATCTTCTTAGGTATGCTAGCTTTCCTTGTAGATTTTTCAATTCATGGATATCCCGAGGCTCAGGCATTTTCAAAATGGCATCCACTTTGGCTTGATCAATTTCGATCCCTCGATGTCGGACAATGAAACCAAGGAACTTTCCAGAAGTAACTCCAAATGCACATTTCAATGGATTCATCTTAAGTTGGTACCTCTGGAGCAACTCAAATACCATTCTCAAGTCTTTCAAGTGGTCGCCCTTCTCTCTTGATTTTACCACAAATCGTCAACATAGCATTCGACAATTTTGTGGAGAAGATCGTCGAAAATATTCTGCATAGCCCTTTGGTAAGTAGCACCAGCATTATTCAAGACAAAAGGCATTACCTTGTAACAATAAATACCATTTGGGGTACGGAATACAGTAATCTCTTCATCTTTTGGTGCCATGCGAATTTGGTTATAGCCCGGCAAACCATCCATGAAAGACATTGCCTCATAACCAATAGTAGCATCGATCATCAGCTCTGGAATAGGAAATGGGAATTCATCTTTGGGACACGCATTTTTGAGATCCTTGAAGTCAACACATACTCTAATCTGGCCATTCTTCTTCCTTATAAGGAAAATACTTGAAACCCATGTTGGGTATTTAACTTCCCGAATAAATCCAGCTTCAATGAGTTTGTTAACTTCGGTTTCAATCAGGGGAACCAAGTCCGTCCTAAAGTGCCTTTGAGCTTGCTTAATAGGACGGGGACCATTCTTGACTGCAAGGTGACTGAGTGCCACTTTAGGGTCCAAGCCAGATATCTCTTTGTAGCTCCAAGAAAATACATCCCTATACTCTTTGAGTAACTCAATATAAGTTCTCTCTTCATTAACTTCTAATAAAGCACTTAGGTAGGTGGGTCTTGGTTCCTCATTGGTGCCAAGGTTAACTTCTTTTGAGGCATCAACCATAGTCTTCACTCCTTCTTCAAGTTCAGGTGGAGCGTCTTCCGCATCTTTATCTTTTTTGGAGTCCCCATCGTCAAAGGATATGTTATAACACGGTGAAACATCATCCAATTTCTCGTCATATTCCATTAGAGATAAAACACCATGCTCGCTTTGTGTAGTAACATGGTACGAAGAACCCACACTTTTTCTTCTTCATCACATTCTTTAGTGTAGACCATAGTGTATGGCTTTACCTTCAACATTTCATTACACAAAACCATGACTTTTGTTTGTCGCTTCATTCTAGAAAGAACCAAGCTTTGGAAATCTTTAGAGATCTTCTGAATTTTAGGCGAAGCGGGTGTTCTTATATTTCGATAATTTCTATGAAACTTATTCCCCTTCTTTAATGACCCAATCTCTCAAATACGGAAGTTCTCACAATTGATTTTCCAAGTCGATCAAATACAGAAGTCCTGTTAGAAGCGGCATATTCGTCTTCTACAGTGATGTAATTGCTACTCGCCCTTTTGAAGGAGATGCGCACTAGTGACGGTTGCTTGTATCCCAAACCTCCATGTGGTTGCCTCGTTGAAGATTCTGATGGGAGATTCCCTAAATTTGACGGCTCATGGATTGTGTCCAGCTTTCACAAATAGCTTGTAAGCCTTAGGATCAAAACCTTCATTTGTTCGCTTTGTAGAGAGTGCCACATTCTACAAACAATTGTGGGCTACAAACCCTGCAAGCGGATTCGAGGACAACTTTACTTCCTCAATTCGTTTTACCGGAAGAGTTAACTCCTTTAGCGTGTTGGTTTGGAGATTAGATTATTCGTCCTTGCCTTTCTTCCTTTTAGGGATATATTCACGTTGGGTTGTACCTCCTGAGTAAGAACTTTGGCTTTACCAATCGTCACCTCAGCTCTTTTAGTTATGGGCTCGTCATTCTTGCTTTTCATGCCATCATCAATTTTTAGCTCCTTCACAATGCGGTTCTTCAAGTAGAACTTTGCATCGGCGAAGTGTGACTCTGCCTCGGTGAATGGATCATCATCAGCAACTATCTTCTTCTCGACTTCACCCTCGTAGTATTTTAAACATTGATGGTAGGTAGATGGAAATACTTTATTCTCATGTATCCAAGGCCTTCGAAGCAAGATATTGTATGAAGTCTTTGCATCGATCACATGCAACCATGCAACCATAGTGATTCCCAACCTGATCGCGCCTATGGCTCTTTACCCCCCTTGGTTGAATCCTTGGATCATCACATGACTTTCTGAGAGTTCATTCATGGGAATACCAAGTTCTTTCAAAGTGCCAATTGGCAAAATGTTCACTGAGGATCCTCCATCAACCAAAATTTTATTTACCCTTTCATCACGCATATAGCCAACCAGGTATAATGGGCGGTTATGGAGAGCGTCACCTAGCAGAAGATCGTCGTTTGTGAACGTGACTTTTTACTCACAAGCATTAACTTCTTGAGGAGCAAACTCGATAAGCTTTTCCGAAGATGGTTCCAACGGTAGGTCATCACTCTTTTCTTTCCCTTCATTAGTATGGCAACAAGAGGCATCCGTACTCCCATGGAAAATCTTCGTGCGAAACCAACTTGGTAAAAACTCCTCCAAGGTCACCGAATGTCGTGACTTTTGAGGGTGGTGCACCTCCACTCTCGCTTTCTTTACATGCTTAACTGGGTTCCATCTCCTAGGTATTTTCACCATTATTTTCCTTATTGGTTGTTCTATTGATCCTTTTCGTGGGCTTTTTTTGTGGCGCCTACGACGAGTCACCGACGTCCAACCTTCATCATCCTCAGGTTGACCGTGTTCAACTTTGTAGTTCTCCAGTAATTCTTCATCTTTACTTTCTTTAGAACTACATAATTCTTCTGGACTGAATGAGCCAAATATGATAAGAGACTTGGTTTGCGCTTGCTTTCTCATCTTTAAGCCAAGTCCATAACTTTGTCCTTGAAGACAAAGCACTTCTCCAGAGGGTGGCTCACAAGTCGATGATATTTGTAGTAATTTGAGTCATCGATTTTCTCAGCTTCATTTGCTCGCTTCATCTCCGGAAGCTCAATGAGATTTAGCTCGAGGAGTTCTTCAAAAAATAGCTGGCACATCAGAATCCAGAAATGGATGCTCTTTTTCTTGCATTTATATTAGAGTTAACTTTCCACTTGGGTTATCTTTAAACGAAGTGGATTTCATACTCTGCTTTTTGCTCACCTTCGTCGTGAACTTCAGAGGTGATGTGTTGACATTCATAGCTTCTTTGTTTTCAGATCTTGGTACAAACTTGCTCCATTTTCTGAATTCTTGCTTGTCATTCACTTTGCAAGGTTCATAGATGGGCAGCCTTTGATTTCCAGCAGATGCCATGCTCAACTCCATGTCATGGGAATGAGTTGCGAGTTCTTCAAATGTGCTAGGCTTGATACCTTGCAAGATGTAGCGCAATATCCAATGCATACCTTGGACGCACATCTCTATGCCAGAAGCTTCACTAAGCCTGTTTTTACAATTGAGGCTTGCATTCCTCCAATAATTGATAAAGTCGATAACTGGTTCACTCTTCCGTTGACGAGTACTTGTGAGTTCTATCATACTCACAGTACGTCTCGTGCTATAAAAATGATTGAGGAATTCTTGTTGTAGTTGATCCCAGCTATCAACATATCCATCCTTGAGGTCTGTGTACCAATCAAAAGAATTTCCTTTTAATGAGCGGACAAACTGTTTGACGAGGTAATATCCATAAGTCCCAGCATTGTTGCATGTCTCAACGAAGTGCGTCACATGTTGCTTTGGATTGCCTTTGCCATCAAACTGTTGAAATTTCGGAGGTTGATAGCCAGCATGCATATTCAACATATCAATCCTTGAAGTGTACGTCTTTGCATAGGTAAATGAGGACTTGGAAGTGAATTCATATTTGTTTTTTATAGTCCCCTCAATAAACTCCTTTAGTTGATTGATTGGAATCATCGTTTCCGAAGAGACTGGAATTTCCTTAGTGGATGCAACTTGTCGTGGGTGAGGATAAATCTCTTGAACTTCTGGGAGTTTTCCAGGTGCATGGGTGGATTCTTCTTCCATCAATATTCCCACCCTATATGTTAGCTTGTCGATTCTAGCATCTTGATTTTTCATGCACTTGGTCAAGCTAGCGATTCCTTCCGTCAAGTTTGCCAACTGCTCCTCCACAGATGAAGTGTTTGTCACCATGGCTTGCATGATTGTCATGGACGATGGAGAGTAGCATCGATTTTCACACATATTGATCCTTGATTGTCTTATGCTATGTGGTGTAAGTGGGGAGGATCCATCACTTGAAGCGTCATCATCTTCCTTCACGGAAGAGTTCTTGGATCTAGAGAGGTCAAGCAGAGCAAGAGTTTTCTTGATCTTTTTAGCAACATCGCTTCCTCCTTCGGGTGTATTTGTGGAATATCTTGATCCTTTTGAGGATGAAGATCCGAAAACAGGGGTAGATGCGGACGACACTTGGGGTGCTTGTTGTCCTAAAGAGATTGATTTGCTCCTCGTAACTAGTCCAAAGCTTCCAAAGGTAACTTCGAGTATGTTTTCCACATCATCATAGAACCTGGAATTGGCATCCTTGGTGAAAGTTGAACTGGAGTTGATTTTCTTGGAAGCCATTTCGTTATTCTTGAACTTTGGTGATTGAAAAGTTGAGATGAGAGGTAGAGATTGTCCCACTGGGCGTGCCAGAATTTTTAGACAATAAATTGCATCGAGAAAATAAAAATCAAGATCGAAAAATATTGCAACAATCGTAGTATTTTATTTCAAATAATATGAGTGTACAATCTCTGTGAATCCTCTGATTCTACCTTCCAATAGTAAATAAATTCAAGGGCCTTTGAGCTTGATCTTGAATATGTAGTTGTTTCCAAGAACGATGATCTTTCTCTTGAACTTGACCTTGATTTGTTCTTCGTTCTTGAGCTTGAACTTGATTGCATGAAGCTTGGAACTTGTAAAGAAATGTGCGGCGTTTGATCCACGAGCTCTCTCTTGCTTCTTGTTATAACTTCTGGTGTTTTTTCTGAGTTATGAAGACCCCTATTTATATCGTGGAAGGGAGGAGTTGTGATAAGAACAAACTCTTTACGACCAATCAAATTGACGTGTGATATGACTGTATTTTATTGGCCAGAACATGTCACTTGCACACGTGACGCGGCTTCATTAGCCATTTAATGTGACTTGGTATGCCTTGTCATTTTGATACGTGGCATGATCCTATTGGCTCTTCTGTTTGACTTGGCATGCCATGTCATTTGATACGTGACACAAAACTGGGCCTCTAGGAAGATGACATCTTGGGCTTAATGAAGTGGCTTATCACTTTAGCCCAACTAAATGGGCTAGCCCAATGGATTAAGGCTTATTTATTTAATCCATATATATATTTGGACTTATATAATTAAGCGGTGCTAGTGTCGAATTTTTAATTGGTTGGACGCAACGTGTAGTTGAAATTGCTACAACCCATGCGCATGTCGACACGTTATCATTTGACTTCATATAGTCAGTTATGATAATTCCCTTAGAGAGTAGTCGCCTAATGATTTTATGTCTTCGTCGTATGTGACAAGATTTTCCGTTATACATAATGCTCCCGGTCATTCCTATTGTCGATTGACCATCGCAATGCATGCATATAGGTGCCAAAGGTTTCGATCAAACTGGAATATCTTCCGAGAAATTTCGGATCCATTCAGCTTCTTCACCAGCCTTGTCTAAAGCGATGAACTCAGACTCCATTGTAGAGCGGGCAATACATGTCTATTTGGACGATTTCCAAGTTACCGCTCCTCCACCAATGGTTTAGAATCAATTCAAACAGTGATCTAATTTGCATTACTATATCCCTTCATTATCGCGGGATACTTATTGTAGTGCAAAGCATAACTTTGAGAATATTTCAAATATCTCAAGACTCATTTCACTGTTATGGAAGTCCAATACAAACTTTCTTATGTCGTAGACTAATACGTCTCGGCTTTCTATTGCATATCTGAGTATCGACTACACTTAATGTATTAATAGTATATTATAACAACAGCTAGAATGATTGACATCAGTTGTGGCCACAACCTTTTAATATATAACACATTTATTAATCACTCCGCCATTTTCAAGCATTTGTATATTATTATTTTCATACGCCTATATGATATGCAAATTATAGCACCTCCATTCATGAAACAAATCCAACTTACAATAGATTTAGGTCATATTCGTCGGTTGGTTCACCTCATTATATACCAACGTATCAATACATTCGTTCATAAATGTCATGTTTATACAAAATATATAAACGCACTTTTCATGAAAAGTCACAGCCTTCCAGGTGTCACCCTTTCGTAAAAGAGCTAAATATTATAAATGTTCAAGAAAGAACAAATCATTTCTGGAACGGCACGTAAACAACTTTCGAATTTGTAGTTTCATCACTAGTCATCACTAAAACTGAACAAGTAATGAATTTACTACTACAGTATCAATATCCCTAAGGATTCTTGGGGTTCGAAGAATCATATCATCTAATTCTTCTAGATAATATATACATCCCGTCTAGCAATAGCTTTTGTTATGCATAAGCTAAATGCCCCCACATTTCATATGTTTCATGTGCCTTTTCTATCAACATATAATCCATATATAAACAAACAATGACTACATAATTTAGAGTATTCTTAATGTAAATACACTCGTTTGAAAATATTTTACAACATTTTCTAGTCAAATTTGGCATGCCATTGTTTGAGTTCTTATTTTAGTCAATAAAAAGACTTAACACGTCTGCACACCTTCTTTTATTTTTCAGGAACCACAAACTATTAGTTGTTCCATGTGAATTTCTTCCTCCAAATAAAAATTTAAAAAGGGTGTCTTTACATCCATTTACTGGATTTCAAGACCGTATACTGTAGCCAATGCTACTTACATTCATATGTGCACAATACTCGTAATCGACGAGTGTATGTCAATATAGTCAAGACATTCTCATGGTCTAAACCGTTTGGAAACTAATCTTGCCAACTATTTGTCAATAGTACCATCAAATTTTATTTTTCTTCTGAAAATCCACTTAGAACCCAAAGGTTTATTTCCTGGAGGAAGATCAACTATTTTCCCAAGTATGATTACTTAATATGGATTCTGTCTCACTATACTGCTTCTTTTCGATGAAGACATAACTTTTTCCAAAGTTTGAAGCTTATTAGGCGTACTTTCCTTTGCCTCTTCTCAAGGTCGCTTAGATATTTCGCTAGACGACTCACATCTCTTTTTATACAGATAAATATTCTCAAAGAATTCAGCATTATCTGATTCAATTACCATATTAATATGAATGTCGGAATTTTCTAATTTATGAACCAGAAAATGATATGCCGTACTATTTGCTGCATATCCTATGAAAACACAATCAATAATTTTCGGTCCGATCTTTACCCTTTTGGGTTTAGAAACTTGCACTTTAGCTAAGCACCCCCACACTTGAAACAGTTTGATCTCTTTCTCTAATCAAACACATATATGTTCATCTTTACATATATTATATTCATGATCTCAAGATACTTCAAGTATCACTGTAAGCCTAATTCACATCTTACAGATCTTGAAAATATTCTTTCACATAATTTTATGCATGTTGCCAAATTCTATATCAACAAAATGATTAAAATGAATAACAAAATTAATCTTTAAATACGTGTTATTCCCAATCATGCATATAGTTCTAAATTTGTTATATGAGATTATCATATAATAAACATCTACCCTAACATTTATAAAAAAATTGAATTTTCATAAATCACATAGGGGGATAAATTATTTAAAAAAACGAGTAGAGTAAAGAAGTCAAAACCCGACTTTTGTTGTCATCGAGCCGTTTTAAGCTTTGAGCAATGATACGATGCAAGTCAGTTCCCTCGTTGTAAAACACCGGTTATGGCTTATACAATTGCTGGGTTTGAAATAAAGTTGTCCAACACAATCCAATAATGTGAAGTATTCCAAGACTAACTCTTGGATATCAAATGTCCACCACAAGAATATCTTATCAATCTGATGCACCGTAATCATGAATTACTGAAGGCATCACTTTGTGTTCCACCCATATTTCGTTTGGATACTAATTTGTATAATGCCGCCTTCCATGCCGTATCGTAATTGATCTCGAATTAATTAATCTATATAACTTTTGTCTTGCTTCAACAATGTTTCTTTGTTAAAGAAATGACACATCTTCATACATAATCGAGAGGAAGAAGACGTTTCTTAATATTCAGCAAAAGACATCGTGAATATTACTCTGCATCACCCATCGTAGATGACTTATTATGACTCTCCACCATGCATGCCTCGCGTCTGAAACTCTCCGCTTGTACATTTATCTCCATAGCAGCAAATAGTCACAACTTTACTACTGTTGGGTATCAAAAAATCAACCATCTTTTTCGTTAAAGAGATGCAAAGACCAACACAGAAAATAAATAAATAAATAAAAAGGTTAAATTCCTTATGCTTGTTGGTACCATCAAAAATCAGAAAAATCAGAGAAGGAAGAGAAGAACGTTAGTTTAAAAATCAGAGAAGGAAGAGAAGAACGTTAGTTTAATGAACAAAACGTAAAATAATTATGAGTCCACTTAATTTATATTGTGTCTTTAAGGAATTTAATTTCTTCACTGTTGTCTAAGGTTATGGATTAATTCCTTCCGGAATAACTATTTTGTGATAGCGGCGCTACAAATCACAGAACTTCAGCGAACTTAACAAACGGAGCAAATCACACTTGACACTTATATTTGTTGTCGATACTGTGTTAAAACAGAAATTAAAAAACTGTTAGAAGAAACAGAATCTGTAAACGATAAGAAATATTCCGAGTCCACAATTTCCTTGTGCGTCCTTAAGGAATTTTAACCCCCTCACAAGTTGTCAAGGTAATGGGTTAAATCTTCCGAAGATGAAACAGAATAAACCTTCCTGCAACAATGGCAGTACAACCTGCAGAATACCAACAAACTCAAAGAACGGAGCAAAATCACACTTACGAATTTGAGAGAGAGACTGCGAAGTAGAATGCAGTATTTTTCAGAAGGAAATTCTGGATTTTTTAGTAAGTGAAAAGGAAGCCATGCCTCGGAATTTATAGGCAGTGTGATGTCTGTTCAGGAAGAGGTGCCTGTTCAGAAGGGAAAGGCAGCGTTCAACGTTTTGGATTATACATTCTAGTTAATTCCGTTAATGAACTGACTGGCACTTAATTAATTCTTAAATAATTAATTAAATAACTTTTGTCCAAAAATAATCTTATCGATCGATCATTTGACAAATCTAAAGCCGAAGCCGAGCCGAGCGACGACGACGACGCGAGGGTTCATCCTCTTCAACTCCTTTTAAGAGCTCTAAGAAGTGATTCTATATTTATACACACAAGTGTAGTTGTCTTTCACCAATGTGGTACAAAGTTCATGACAAAGCTCACTTGATTCAAATTTTCATTTCCCTCCATTTTATTTCCCACCATTTTTCAATTCACACTCCTTGTCTTTAAAGCCCAATGGCTTTAAAGTCCAACAATCCCCCACATTAATGGGAATGATTGTAACAAGAATGATCATAGATGAAAGCTGTGTGATTTGCAAGTAAGGATTAATTACATCTGGATAAATAGGTTTCCCTTTGAACTTTCCGTAGTGAACATATGTCGGATATACTCGGTCAATCGGTAGATTTGATATCTTTAAACCGTCGAACTTTAGTGTATACCTAGACAACCATATGTCACACAACCAACCCTTAACCGTCTTTTGGTTCTCATTGTTGTGTTCGTTTCAGCTATGTACATCGCCTGGTTTCATAAGTGCGTAGAGAATTAGCCTTACAAAATTCTCATTGAAGCGACTTCCACTTCACACTTACATAGGTGATTTCTAAACGTGTAATCCTTTAGATTTACACCACATCAAACTTAGGTAATTATTAAAGAACGTGTAAAGTTCTATCCTTGTTACTGAACATTGTCTTCATCACGAGAAGGGACCAAAGATTTTACTTTGACAATGTTGAACCGGTCAATCACAACTTTGTTTGAGCTCCTTGAACCTAGATCTCGGAATATCCAAAATTCTAGGTAGAGTTACCGCCATGATGACTTGTCCTCGGCCATAGTCCCATTCCCTTAGATGATTTCTCAACTCCCTCTCTAGTTAAGCCTTTTGTAAGCGGATCCGCCACATTATCCTTTGATCTTACATAATCAATAGTGATAATTCCACTAGAAAGTAGTTGTCTAACGGTGTTATGTCTTCGCCGTATATGACGAGACTTTCCGTTATACATAACGCTCCCTGCCCTTCCTATTGCAGCCTCACTATCGCAATGTATGCATATAGGAGCCAAAGGTTTTGGCCAGAATGGAATGTCTTCTAAGAAATTTCGAAGCCGTTCAGCTTCTTTACCGGCCTTATCCAAAGCTATAAACTCTGATTCCATTGTAGAGCGAGCGATGCACGTCTGCTTGGAAGACTTCCAAGATACTGCTCCACTGCCAACAGTAAAGACATATCCACTTGTGGACTTTGTTTCTGTTGAGCCGGTTATCCAATTTGCATCACTATATCCTTCGATAACCGCAGGATATTTATTGTAGTGCAAAGCGTAATCTTGGGTATATTCCAAATATCCCAGAACTCGTTTCATTGCCACCCAGTGATGTTTGTTGGGATTATTTGTGAATCGACTAAGTTTACTTATTGCACAAGCTATATCAGGACGTGTACAGTTCATGATATACATTAAGCTTCCCAACACACGAGCATAATCCAATTTAGATGTGCTTTCACCTTTATTCTTTACAAGATAATGGTTTAAGTCAATTGAAGTTCTTGAACTTCTAAATTCCAAGTGTTTGAATTTTTCAAGTACCATTTTCACGTAATGTGATTGAGACAAAGCCAGACCCTGAGGAGTCCTCTGGATTTTAATTCCTAGAATTACATCGGCAACTCCTAAGTCTTTCATATCAAACTTACTAGCAAGCATACGCTTAGTAGCTTTAATGTCGGCAATGTCTTTGCTCATTATTTGCATATCATCAACATATAAGCAAACAATTACTATATGATTTGGAACGTTCTTAATGTAAACACATTTATCACATTCATTAATCTTAAAGCCATTTAACAACATTGTTTGGTCAAATTTCGCATGCCATTGCTTGGGTGCTTGTTTTAGTCCGTAAAGGGGCTTAACAAGTCGGGACACCTTCTTTTCTTTTCCCGGAATCACAAATCCTTCAGGTTGGTTCATGTAAATTTCTTCCTCCAGATCACCATATAAGAAGGCTGTTTTTACATCCATTTGATGGATTTGAAGACCATACAAGGCGGCTAACGCTATTAGCATCCGAATGGATGTAATTCTCGTTACCGGCGAGTATGTGTCAAAATAGTCAAGACCTTCTCGCTGTCTAAATCCTTTGACAATAAGTCTTGCTTTGTATTTGTCAATAGTACCATTAGCTTTCCTTTTCTTCTTGAAAATCCATTTAGAACCCAAAGTTTTGTTACCTGGAGGAAGATCAACCAATCCCCAAGTGTGGTTGCTCAATATGGATTCTATTTCACTATTGACAGCCTCTTTCCAATATTGTGCTTCTGAGGAAGACATTGCTTCCTTGAAGGTTCGAGGCTCATTTTCTAGCAGAAAAGTCAGAAAATCTGGACCGAATGAAGTAGATGTCCTTTGACGTTTACTTCTTCTCGGATTTTCCTCATTAGGCATACCATCTATTGTTTCCTCCCGATGTCGTTTTGATTTTTGGTAGGACAATTCACTTTCCTTTTTATACGGATAAATAGTTTCAAAGAATTCGGCATTGTCTGATTCTATTATCGTATTAACATGGATCTCAGGATTTTCTGATTTATGAACCAGAAACCGATATGCCTTGCTATTGGTTACATATCCAATAAATACACAATCAACCGTTTTTGAACCTATCTTCACCCTTTTAGGCTTAGGAACTTGTACTTTAGCTAAACACCCCCACACTTTGAAGTATTTCAAGCTGGGTTTCCTTCCTTTCCATTTTTCGTACGGGATGGACTTTGTTTTACTGTGGGGTACACGGTTGATTATTCGATTTGCTGTAAGTATAGCTTCCCCCCACAAGTTCTGTGGTAAACCAGAACTTATCAACAAGTCATTCATCCTCTTCTTTAATGCTAGATTCTTTCTTTCCTCAATTCCGTTAGATTGACGAGAGTACGGTGCAGATGTTTGGTGAATAATGCCATTTTCCAAACATATTTGTTCAAAAGGAGATTCATATTCTCCACCCCTATCACTTCTTATCATTTTGATCTTTTTGTTAAGTTGTGTTTCAACTTCATTCTTGTATTGCTTGAATGCATCAATTGCTTCATCTTTACTACTAAGTAAGTAAACATAGCAATATCTCGTACTATCGTCAATAAAAGTGATGAAGTACTTTCTTCCATTGTGAGATGGTGTAGACTTCATGTCGCAAATATCTGTGTAAATTAAATCTAAAGGACTTGAATTCCTTTCGACAGACTTATACGGATGCTTAGCATACTTTGATTCCACACAGATTTGCCATTTTGAGTTAATGCAATCAAATTTTGGCAATACTTCCAAATTAATCATTTTCCGTAATGTTTTGAAGTTGACATGGCCTAAGTGTGCATGCCATAGAGTGTTTGACTCAACTAAGTAATAAGAAGCTTCAACTTTATTGATAGGAATAGTTATTGCATTTAGCTTAAAAAGTCCCTCATTCAGGTAACATTTGCCTACATACATATCATTCTTACTTAAAACAACACTATTGGAAACAAATACACACTTAAATCCATTTTTGACAAGANTGGAACATGGAGAACTTGATTTAAAGTCATAATTTTTCCGGATGTCATCTTCAATGCAATCTTGCCAACTCCCTCAATTTTGACCGTAGATGAATTTCCCATGAAAAGAGTTTGGTCGGGTCCTGCGGGAGCATACGAAGAAAATAGTTTTCTTGTTTGTACAAATATGGAGGGTGGCTCCAGAATCAATCCATCCCTCTCTCGGATTTCCTACCAAGTTGCATTCAGACAACATGGCACACAAGTCCTCCATTTCTACCACATTTGCTTGATTCTTCTTCTTTTGTGACTCTTTCTTTGGAGCACGACAATCTATGGACTTATGCCCGGGCTTTCCATAGTTTTGACAACTACCTTTGAAATTTTTCTTGTTCGGGTAATTCTTTGGTCCAGATGCCTTCTTTCTTTTCTTTTTATTTCTCGGTGCTTCCTCAACAATGTTAGCTCCCATTATNAATATTATTAATAAAATTATTGACTCGGGTCATACCTTCAGCAAGGAGGTCATGCACGATGACTTGTAATTCTTGGACTTGAGTGATAACCGACCTAGTGTCAATCATCTTTAAATCCAAAAATTTTGCAGCAACGAACTTCTTAAGTGTAGCATCCTCGGTCTTGTACTTTTTCTCAAGAGCGTTCCATAACTCTTTTGAAGTTTCCATGACACTATAAACATTCTACAATCCATCCTACAAACAACTTAAGATGTAGTTTCTGCATAGGAAATCAGAGTGTTTCCATGCTTCAATTACCACAAATCGTTCAGCCTCAGGAGTATCTTCTCCCACAACTGGAACATCCTCCTTGATGAATCGTTGCAGGCTTAGTGTAGTAAGATAGAATAGCATCTTCATCTTTCAACATTTGAAGTCTGTACTGGAAAATTTCCCGGGTTTTTCTGCCGGTGCCATTGTATGTGCTGGTGTTGACGAAGCAGCAGCACTCGATGAAGCACCCGTTCTAGCAGCATTTCCATTAGTTTGGTTTTCATTTGTCATGTTTCTGTAGAGTTGGAAACAAACAGAACTTTGTTAAATCAGTGAAGTTTTGATATCTTCAAACTGAATACCAAACCAAACATACAACACGTAACAATGGTGAAGTTTTTATATACTTCAAACCCGTACGTTTATTATTCCGGTAAAGTTTTGATATACTTTAAACCAGACAGAATAGTTTTTGGAGTAGAAATCACAAAGGCTTTAGTCTCCAAACTAGTATACAAAATATAGATAACAGTTCAATATAAATTTCAACACAGAAACGTTTTTCAAAAATTCCTTAAGATTGTTGTCGATACTGTGTTAAAACAGAAATTAGAAAACTGTTAGAAGAAACAGAAAATCTGTAAACGATAAGAAATATTCCGAGTCCACAATTTTCTTGTGCGTACTTAAGGAATTTTAACCCCCCAAGTTGCCAAGGTAATGGATTAAATCCTCCCAGGATGAAACGGAATAAACCTTCCTGCAACAGTGGCAATACAAACTGCAAGATACCAACGAACTCAAAAAATGGAGCAAAATCACACTTACGAATTTGAGAGAGAGACTGCGAAGAAGAATGCTGTATTTTTCAGAAGGAAATTCTGGATTTTTCAGTAAGTGAAAAGGAAGCCATGCCTCGGAATTTATAGGCATTGTGATGTCTGTTCAGGAAGAGGTGCCTGTTCAGAAGGGAAATGCAGCGTTCAGCGTTTTGGATTATACATTCCAGTTAACTCCGTTAATGAACTGACTGGTACTTAATTAATTCTTAAATAATTAATTAAATAACTCCGAAGCCGAAGCCGAGCGACGACGGCGCGAAGGTTTATTCTCTTCAACTCCTTTTAAGAGCTCTAAGAAGTGATTTTATATTTATACACACAAGTGTAGTTGTTTTTCACCAATGTGGTACAAAGTTCATGACAAAGCTCACTTGATTCAAATTTTCATTTCTCTCAATTTTATTTCCCACAATTTTCCAATTCACACTCCTTATCTTTAAAGCCCAATGACTTTAAAGTCCAACAATATTTATTTGGAAAATAATGCAATAATATAAAAAAGAGGGGAGGAGTTTTCAGATTTTTCATCTATGAAAAATGAGGCCAAGCCTCTAAATTTATAGACAATGAAAGGGTGAGATGAATATGTGCAATCCAAGAGGTGCCTCTTCCATTTTTCATTTACACCCCTTAATAAAAATGCAACATAATCCACATTCAATGGTCACGAATTTTAAAGGAAATAAATAACAAGAAAATTTGATTTAATTACACTTGACAGCGACTAACGGCATCGCTCGACAAGCATTGTTTTTTCAGAAACGACGAAATAAATAAATAAATAAAAAATAAGATTTTCAATATTAGTTACCTGATTGATCATCAAAAACTGGCTGGCCATGAGTTACAAGGATGATAGCCAAAAGACCACGAACGGGAAAAAGGAAATATAGAGGCAAATTCTTCACTGGATTAGAACACCGCATATGTAGCTAAGTTCATTAACATTATATTAATGCTAGTTGCGAATTGAAAACACATCAAAGGTAAATGTGTGACCGGGTGACAAAATGGTTAAAAGAAAATAGTTAACTACTCATATTATTCACTAAAAAATGAGTTGGATAATGAACTTTTTAAAAACAGGTCAAATATGAATAATAATCATATTATCTATTTAGAAAATGGATATCAATGAGTAATCAATGGATAACCAGTAGGTCTAACTTTTACATTTGTAAGGCCTCAAATTGGGGGTTCCTTAATTTAAGAAGACTAAGAATTCTCCCAAAAATGATCGTATGCAAAAAGTCATGGATAATATAGTTACCCATATTATACTCATATTATCTGTCGGTTAACCCGTTTATTATATGTATTAAATATATGTTAGGTCAGATAATTTATTCATTTTTTCATTACATATTTTTTACCCGAACCATATCCGACCCCACTCGCCCGTATGCCACTCCCAAGTGTGACCTTTCCTCCTTTAGAAAGAACGATTGTCCTCATTACCAAGAATAACAAATAGTACATTATTTTTTTTATTTTTTTTTTAGCTCCACATAGATTTATCTCTTAGAAAAATAAAACCTGTCAGTAAAATAAAAGCCTAATAATCTTATCTAGATATTAAATAATTTAAGGGAAATATGCTCTTGAAAATTAATCAATTTGACCTTCAAAGTCAACTTATAACACCTTAGGTCAGGCAGTACATAAAAGCGGAAGTATTTACGAAGATTCAAATAATAATTTCAGACCTTCTATTTGTCACATTGCAACCGAGGATTCAAAAAATTCTCAGCTAGATAATAAAGTTGCCGAGAATTTTTCACCTTTAACGAATTTTTTATCTTTAATTGTTGGTATTTTTTATTCCACTCACAAAATTTTAATATTTCTTCAAATAAAATGCATGTTCAAATACAACTTCAAAAATTATTTTTCAGCATATTCAAAAACTTTTTTTTTTTAAATTTCAATCAAATATATAGCCAAACGCTAGCTTAAAATCTTATCTGAAATAGCATCCTTTTAAATTTCAATCAAATTTAAATTCAAACCTCACTTTGGAACATAAGTGAGGTTGTTATTGTAAAGATTGCGAACACGTTCCAAATTTTGTTACTTCCACTTGCTTTATCAATATTCCCAATTATATAAATTCATAAATAATAACTAACATTTAGTTAGTTAAAAAATGATCTTTTCTAAACCGCCTTTAAAGAAGGGTGTCGGGTATCATTGCCAGTACATTCTTGAAATAAGTAAAACGTAAAAAGTAAAAAGTGAGAAAAAAAAAAGATTAAGAGGGGACGAGAAATCTTACATCCTTACTTTTTATCTAAATGAACTAATGAGGGTATGCTCGGGCCCAACGACTATTTACTATTTTTGTTAATAGAGCTATATAGGTACTCAAATCCATCCTGGGGCATACAAAAGAAACATGTTATGGAATATGTTTTCGTATACTTAAAAGGTTTTGTCACACCTCCTTTTTCATCCGTAAGAATGGGACATGGGAGTCTTTCACTTTAAGTGACATTATCGATTTTGGGATTTATTTTATTTATTCAGAGTCGCCACCCGGATTTTTTACGGTGTTCCGGGACACTATTTATTTTAATATCCCAAATCGAGAAAAATTTTTTGACTCTATTTTTAAATTGTTTGCGAAACAGAAATTCGGGTAAGAAATTCTGTTACCCTGGAAAAAGGTGTTAGGCATTCTCGAGTTCCATGGTTCTAGCACGGTCACTTGATGATCATACTTGGCTTATTAAAATGTTTAATTACTGATTTTAGCACCTAAATGCATATTTTGTATCTTTACCGCTTTTACTGTTCCCTTGTATTCAAAGAGCTATTTGAGACGAGTCACGCGTACGTGTACTCATCTTATTTAATGCACTAAAAATTATGTCACGCGTACGTGTACAATATTAATAGCCCTTAATATTAAAATTATTTGGACAAGGTCACGCGAACATGTACCTTGATTTTATATGAAAATCTGTGCTTAAATCATGTCACGCGTACGTGTACACAATTAATTTTGTACATATTGCGAATCGCGCCATATGAAACGCACACGCGATTTACCACATGTTTATTTTATTAATATTTGAAGTTATGGTCGAGTACGTGAAATGCACACTCGAATGGAATTCATGTACCGTGATCATGCCATGGGAACTGAGCCCATAGCCACGTTGGGCCCAACAAACATTTTGGCCCGAACCCCACTTTACATACAAACAA
>MDKI01242707.1:0-53647 GCA_005239505.1 Nicotiana paniculata | reverse complement strand
GGTACTTGCTGAGTGCGAGTGTTAAGTGAGAGCATGAGATACTGATAGTGGAGTCACGAGTGATTGAGAGGCTTTATTGTGAGTGATACTGTGCCCGAGGGGCTTATATTTCATGAAAATGCTGTTTTCGCTCTTCGTACATTGAGCCTCTGATAATAAATGTTGGACAAATGTTTTCATACAAGATTTTTAAATGAAAACCGGAGTTTTATGAAATATTCGAAATTGTAGATTCCTGATTTGATTTGTTCATTTCCACTGTTATCCACTATATGGATTTACATGATTTAAATTGCTCGTCACTACACTCAAGTTTTTCGTTACATTGATTACTTACTGAGTTGGCGTACTCACGTTACTCCCTGCACCTTTGTGTGCAGATCCAGGTACCGGACCATCTCACTAGTTGATTTCTGGACGAACTTGGAGTTGTTCGAGGATTGAGGTAGCTGCTCAGCGTCCCTGACTCACCTCCTTTCCTTCCCTCAGATCATAGCTTCTTTTGGTCTTTTGTACCTCATACTTTTGTTGTAGCAAGCCACTATGTTGTACATTGTGTTTTTCAGTCTTAGATGCTCATGACAATTGACTCCAGGTTTTGGGGAAGTGTGTATTTGTTTCATCTCATTCTGCTATTTATAAAATCTGCTAAATTTTGGGAAATTATGTTATATATATGTATTGATAGTCTGAAAGGGTTGGCTAGCCTAGTTCCATGATAGGCGCCATCACGACCGGTTAGGATTTGGATCCGTGACATGTTCCTACCAATGTTGAGCTTTAATTGTTAAATTTTAAAGCATGTATGAATTTCTATAACATGAACAAGAAGATAATGATAATTCCTTTGAGTTATTTATTTTCATTGCCATCATTATATTTATGTTTTCATTATATTAGATTCTGACTATCCTCTTCTGAGCTCGTCACTCCTTTTAGCCCAAGATTAGTTATGTTATTTATTGAGTACATGGGGTGCTCCTACTACACGCTTTTTTTCGTGTGTAGATCCATGTGCATATGGACGTGGTGATTGCTATATCTTTTCTAGTACCAGAGCTTGGATGCTCCAAGGTGGCTGCTATGACCTCCACATACCTTGACTCTCTTTTCTTTTATTTTCCTATTACTATTGTACTGTTCAGACATTTGTATTACGGATTTGGTATATATTTTGATACTCAGTAGTGCTCATGTACTCGTTGACACAAGATTTTGGGGGTTGTGTTAGCAGTTTATTATTTTTTTATATGAGAATTATGATATTTCCGCTGTTAAGTATATTAAACCATGTTTTACTCAAATGCTTAGCTGTTATGTGATTGTTGGCTTGTCTGGCAAGTGGTGTTAGGCGCCGTCGTGGCTCTGGTGGGAGTTGGGTCATGACATTGAGTGACCACCTGATGTACCTGTCTCAGTACCTGCATAATCAGTGGAGAAGTGTAGTATGAGTACGTAAATTAATGCATACACAATAACTATCTAGTTTAACCTCGAATAATTAGTGGCGAGACGTTGACAATAACAGTTACTAGTGTCCAATCATAATGTACATAGAGGTAAACAAGCATAAACACAACAAGTAATAAAAAACAGGTAAATTTAAATAACATGATTCTCAACATTAGTACAATTACGAAATCATCAAATACCAGGTCTCGAATGAAACAAAAGACAACCAATATCAAATATAATGTCAAATACCTTGTATGCACATAGTCCATAACACGTAGTACATAACAAGTAAAATACCTATGGGGATAATTTCCTCTTACAAGTTTCGGCTCCCATACCTCACTAATCAACTTAAATCAACGCCGAGCAACTCAAAACTAGCCAAAGGGACGTGCAAACCAATCATAATATACTCAAGAACTTATAATTTAACTAGTAGAATCAATTCTCAACCCCACTCGAAAAGTCAAAAAAATTTAACCTTGGGCCCACACGCCCGGAATTCAGAAACTTCCAAAGATAAATATTACCGATGGTATTACGAACTAAAATATATAATTTATACCCAATACCATAACCAATTTCGTATTCAAATCTCTTTTTACAAAATTCTATGTTTTTTCAACAAAAACCCAAATTTACTAATTTCTATGTTAATATCTGCACCTAATCTATGTATTTTACTCACAATAGTATAAATCATTTATCTAGTGATACATGATGAAAATACCCCTTTAAAAAGCTCCCAAATCGCCCAAGCCAAGAGAAAATGTGATGAAATGAGACCAAGTCCCGAAATGAAAGTTATATTCTGCCCAGGTGTCGTTCATCGTGGTCGAGGAAGATGCCTCGCAATCACGAAGACCAAAGCTGCCTTCCCAGCTCTGCCTTATTCACATTCGCAATGGCCCAGTCTCATTTGCAAAGAACACCCTCCGCTAACCCTTTATGTTCGCAGACCCACAACTGCATTCGCGAAGTACAAAGCCTGCCAATCTATTCCTTCCTCTTCCTTCTTCGTGTTCGCAAAAGCAATTCTGCATTCACAAAGAGGAGCCAGGTCCTTCATCGCGTTTGCAAGGCCTTCCTCGCTTTCGTGAAGAGTAACCACTTCCCCCTTCGCCCTCTTCCAAATTCCTTCTTCACGATCGCGAAACCACCTTCGCAATCATGAAGCACACCAGCACCTACAAATATATACCAACTTCAACATTACTCCGAGTGGTTCGAAACTCACTTGAGCCACCCAGGACCCCCAATTATAAGAACAAGTCCATAAAAATAATTCAGACCTACTCGAGGTCTCGGAACACATGGATAACGTCAGAACCGAGAATCTCACCCTGTCACGACTCGGAATCCCACCATTGGGACCGTGATGACGCCTAACATTTCACTTGCTAGGCAAGCCAACATTAGCTAAATTACTTAACCAATTTTAACAATTCAAATCAATATATTAATTATAATAACCGAAATAGTCTGAAATAGAGTGATATAATGCTAAATAACATAATCTAAACATATCCAAGAATATGGAGTCACAAATACATGAGCATCTAGAGTGCGATAGATATAGTCTGAACAAAAACAACTGTTTGAATCTAAATAAATAGTAATGATAGAATGGAAGGGGGATTCAGGGATGCGGACGCCGTGCAACTATACCTCAAGTATCCAAATAGAAGCTGAATTTGAGTAGTCTCGCTACGCACCACTGGGACACATCGGTATCTGCACAAGAAGTACAGAGTGTAGTACGAGTACAATCGACCCTATATACTCTGTAAGATCCGAGCCTAACCTCGATGAAGTAGTGGCGAGGCTATGGCAAGTCTCTTACAAATAACCTATATGGAATAATAATAACAGAAAAATGATACAGAAATAAAGCAATAACTCATATAAACGGATCCAAAGGTCAAATACCAGAGAGCCCAGAATAGCAATGTCTCAAGTCTCATATCATAATACCGAGGATAACTCAACAATCACAAACAATTCCAACATATCAAATCCGTTGCAGCGTGCAACCCGATCCCACCATACCATCATTTATTCATATAATAATCCGTCTTTTTTGCTTCATAACATTTCAACACCATTCAATTCCGTTGCGGCGTGCAACCCGCTCCACAACCGATTCCAAATCATCAACATAAACAATTCAACAACAACATTTAAAAAATATCAACTTAAAGAAGGTGAATGTAAACGACAGTAAAGAACCACAAAATAATCATATAATATCTAACATCTCAAAATATCAAACCTTACCAATTCATCAATACAAAAGAGTTAAACACCTCACACAAGGAAAATAACATTATAAAGTGCATCAAATAATATAAGAACAATAAAAACAGGTAAAACATGTGACAACTGAAGTATACAATTAAGGCAAGTAGAAACCGGTCGCAAATAAGCAGAAATCATGTGAGGAACGAACAAATTAAGGCAACGTAATAATTAAATGACAAGTATTAAATATGGCATAGAAGTCAAGTAAAAACATGTAATAATTAAACCATATAATGAGAGATATCATGAAATAGTCGAAAATATGGAAATAAATAACCAAATCCCACATGCTACGTCTCGTGAAATGTATATACGCTCGTCACCTTGCATATACTATCTCCCCAACATTGTTCACATAACAATTAATTCAACAAGTCATAATTCCCTCAAGTCAAGGTTAGACCAAACACTTACCTCACGCCGCGAACAAAACAATCAATCAATCACGACCTTGCCTTTTGAACAAGTCTCCAAACAACCAAATCTTGCAAATTATCTATCAAACGATTCAAAAATAAGCTTTAGGAACTACCCAATAATGAAAAAGGTTCAATTGTGATCATTCTTGAAAAACTCAACAAAAGTCAACCCCGAGCCCGCTTGTTCAAAGACGAGGTTATGACCAAAACCCAATTATCCATTCACCTCCGAGCCCGGTTATGTGATTTATTTCGAAATCCGACCTCAATTTAGGGTCTAAATCTCAATTATATAAAATCTCCAATTCAATCCAAATCCTTAATTTCAACCATGGAAATCCTAAATATGATGTTGAAATCTGATGAAAAGTAATGGGGAATTGAAATAAAGTAGATAAGAGTTGCTTACCAATGATTTTGGGAAGAAGAAATTCACAATCGCCTCTAGAGTGTATAGGGTCAAGAAATGATGTAAAATGAGCTAAGTCATGATTTTCCCATCTTTTACCAAGTTGCAGATGTCGCAATTGTGATGTCATGTTCGCAATTGCAAGCATCGCAAATGCAAAAAAAAGGTCACAAATGCAGACCTTGTATCAGAATCCCAAATGTCGTGCGGCAAAATGATCACAAATGCGAAAACCCAACCTTCACAAATGCGGCCAGATTCTTCGTAAATGTGAAGATGTCCTATTTTCCAAGCGTCACAAATGCGACCAAAATGATCGCACATGTGGCCCTAGACAGCTCGCAAATGCGAACCATTTCCTTGAAAATATATGGTTAACCAATTCCAGGCCTTGCTTGCAAATGCGAACTCTTGTTCGCAAAAGCAAGGCTCACAAATGCGAGCCAGACCTTGCAATTACGAGATCCACACCAAACACTAGAAGCAACACTGCATCAACAGTCCTCAAACTTTCCAAATATGCACACAAGTGTAATAACATCATACAAACTCGATCACGTGATCAAAATACCAAAATAACATCTATAACTACGAATCAAACATCAAAACAAATGAAATTTCAAAGGGAAACTCAAGAACAACTAGAATCACAACTAAGCGTACGAATCATATCAAATCAACTCCAAATTGTGCCAAATTTTGCAGACATGTTTCAAATAGCAAAACGAACCGATACCAAGTCCCAAAATAAAAATTCGAACCCAATAGCCATAAACTCAACCTACGGTCAAACCTAGGAAATTTCAAAACTTTCAAATTACTAGCTTTCGGCAAAATGAGTCATATCAACCTAGGGACCTCCGATTTCAATTCCTGACATACACGTAAGTCCAAATCATAATACAGACCTACCGGAATCATCAAAACACCGATCCGTGGTTGTTTACACAAAATATTGACTGTAGTCAACTCATGTTATTTTAAAAGCCAAAAATTATATTTTCTTCAAATTTTTCTGTAAAAACTTTTCGGAAAAAGATATGGACTTTGAATGCAAATTGAGAAACATCAAATAAATCTAATAAAGATCTCGGAACACAATAAATTCTAGTACTCAAAATGACCTATCGGGTCGTCACATCTCCACCTCTAAAAGAAACGTTTATCCTCGAACGAACATAGAAAAGTACCTGAACTGGTGAAAAGGTGTGGTTATCTACTCCGCATATCAGACTCGGACTCCCACGTAGCTGCCTCAATCGACTGAACTCTCCACTACACCCTCATATATGGATAACTCTTAGACCTCAACTTCCAGACTTGCCAGGCTAGAATAGCCGCCTGCTCCTCCTCATAAGTCAAATCTTTATCCAATTGGACTGAACTAAAATCTAATACATGGGACATATCACCATAATACTTCCGGAGCATGGAAACATGGAACGTCGGGTGAACTGAAGATAAGCTGGGGTGTAGGCCACCCCACCAACTCTCTCATATATCTCAAAGAGATCAATATACCTAGGGCTCAACTTGCCCTTCTTCCCGAACCTCATCACACCCTTCAGGGGTGAAACTCTGAGCAAAACCCTCTCTCTCACTATGAATGCTAAATCACATCCCTCCAATAAACATAACTCTTGTGCCTAGACTAGGCTGTACGAAGTTGATTCTGAATCAACTTGACTCTCTCTAAGGCATCCCGAACCAAATCAGTGCCCAACAGCCTAGCCTCTCCCAGCTCAAACCAAACAAATGGAGAATGATACTGCCTCCCATATAGGACTTCATAAGAAGCCATCTGAATACTTGATTGGTAGAGATTTCTGTAGGCAAACTTTGCAAGCAGTAGAAACTGATCCTATGAACCCCCAAAATCCATAACATAAACACGTAGCATACCTCCAAGATCTGAATGGTCTGCTTGGACTGCCTGTCTGTCTAGGGATGAAATGTTGTACTCAACTCAACTCGTGTGCCTAACTCATGCTACACGACCCTCTAGAAAAGCAATGTTAATTGCGTGCCTTGGTCGGAGATAATAGATATCGGCACATCGTGAAGATGAACAATCTCACGGATATAGATCTGAGCCAGCTGCTCTGAAGAATAGGTAGCCGCCACTGGAATGAAATGCGTAGACTTGGTCAACTTATCTACAACGACTCAGACTGCGTCAAATTTCTTCAAAGTCCATGGGATCCCAACAATGAAATCCATGGTAATACACTCCCACTTTTACTCAGGAATCTCAAGCCTCTAAATCAAACTGCCCGGCCTATGATGCTTGTATTTTACTTGTTGGGAATTCAAACACCAAGCTATACTCTACTATATCTTTCTTCATTATTCTCCACCAATAATGCTGCCTCAAATCCTTATACATCTTGGCGTCACCAAGGTGAATGGAATACTGCGAACTGTGGGCGTCCTCAAGAATCAACTCACGAAGCCCATCCATATTGGGCACACAAATCCGACCCTGCATTTGCAACACCCATCATCTCCAATACTGGAGCTGTAGTCAAATAACTCTTGAGATTCTGAAAGCTCAACTCACACTCATCAGACCACCAGAATGGGACACCCTTCTGGGTCAATCTAGTCAATTGGTCTGCGATATATTAAAACCCCTCCACAAACCGGTAATAATAACCCGCCAAACCTTAGAAGCTCTGAATCCTGTAGATGAAGTAGGTATAGGCCAGTTATGAATGACCTCAATATTCTTAGGATCCATGTTAATGTCCTTGGAAGATACCACATGTCCCTAAAGGGCAACCAAATCCAACCAAAACTCACACTTTGAAAACTTGGCATATAACCGACTATCTCTCAGAGTCTGAAGTACGATCCTCATATGCCTCTCATTCTCCTCTCGACTACAGAATTAGATCAATATATCATCAATGAAGTCGATCATAAAAGAATCCAAATAAGGCTTGAATACCCGGTTCATCAAATCCATAAATGTTGCTGGGGCATTTATCAAGCCAAATGACATTACTAGGAACTCATAATGACCACACCGAGTTCAAAAAGTTGTCTTAGGGACATATGATTCCTTAATATTCAAATTATGGTAGCCAGGTCTCAGATCAATCTTCGAAAACATGTTGGCACCCTGAAGTTGATCAAATAAGTCATCAATCCTCAACAATGGATACTTGTTCTTGATAGTGACCTTATTCAACTACCAATAATATACACATCCTCATCGAGCCATCCTTCTTCTTTAAAAATGACACTGGTGCACCTTAGGACAAGACACTAGGTATCATGAATCCTTTATCAAGCAAATCCTACAACTGATCCTTCAGTTCCTTCAACTTAGCTGGAGCCATACAGTATAGTGGAATAGAAATGGACTGAGTGTCACGCCCCGACATGGGGGAGCACGATCGATGATCAACTGAGATACCCCGGTCAAGAAATCCTACTTGATGCTTTCTACCCGACCTTACCCATGCATAAAGTGAAGATATGTACCATTGATTATACAATGAGAAAATTTCATGGATGACACCAATTTCATTACCATTAGCTACTTCATTTATAATTTCCAAAATACATTACACATTCGTAGTTTGAAGTGGAACATGTGATACAAATACAACATTTCTAGTTTTACTTTCCCAAAACCAAGATACAACCCACACTACGTCTACATAGCCTCTAATAGATACATGGGAGTAATATGATGGTGCCGGCAACAAGGCCCTGACATACCTCAAAACACTATACTTAAGGAACAAAGGATACAAGACCCTGAAATGAAATGGGGCTCATCAAGTCAGCTGAGGAGAGGGTGTACTACTATCAGTGATCGATGACACCTGCTGTGGAACCACCTGTCTCCATTAAAGATGCAGGGCCCCCGATAAAAGGGACGTTATTACATATGGAATAGTACTAGTATGTAATACTAAACACCCTTTTAATAGAATGAGTAGCAATACAATGAAAAAGAACATGGAATCAATGAGAGCCTCAAACAATATAACAATGTCAAGCTAAGAGAAATAATAATTTCTAGTAAATAACAATGCTTTAGGTTGGGAGATCTTTAGTACCGATTATACCACCGTGTTTTTAGCACGGAGTCTGATCACAGCCCGATATGCTAAGCCGTATCACCCAAAGATATCCAATCACAACATCACCATGTGCGTGGCATGGCGCTCAATCTCAGTCTGATCGGCTAAACCATTTCACCACAATGTCGTACGGGTCGACATCACTTACCGCTAGAAATCATCTCATCCCAATCAAGGGGAATAATCTCAACACATCAATCTCATACCACTTAAGGGGAATAATCTCAACACATCAATCTCATCCCATTTAAGGGGAATAATCTCATCACATCAATACGGGGATTTACCCGTCAATCTCTCCTACATCGGCACGTGTAGTTTCGAGGTTAGGATATTTCAACCTACCCTTCCTCGGTGACTAAACCATACATCCAAAATATTTATTATATAAATGATTTTCAACTCATTTCATATTCTTTCACACGTATTTCCATTTCATTGACACTAGTGGACGCAAATGTAATATTATTCTTGGCACATCGACCATATTTTATATTTCATGCTCACTCCTTTCAAGCATCATCATGGATTACCAACAACAAGGCATTTCTAATCAAGACTTTAAGTATACATATGAGCAAGTGAGAGTCTTAAGCACATTGAGTTTTCTTCCACAATTTGGCACAATAACTTTCATTTGAAACACGACTTAAAGTCATAACATTTTACTACACAAACCCTACTTGAAAACATTCACGACGGATAACATAATGTGATAGGAGCATTCAGAACACATTTTGAACACATATCTTTCGACACAAAGATTATTCGTAATATTCAAATTTATAAGTAGTAACTCGGAACATGAGAAATAAGAACTTGGCACATCATACTTCAGACTTACTAGAACATCTTGGGATTCAATTCTAAGAGAGTTTATCCAACATACCTCGCTTGAGATTTCCTTGATTTACTACAACGCCCAAATACTCCTAGAAATTTCAATCTATAGGAAGATGATAAAACCGAATCAAAATTAGAAAGATTCTCATGATATAAGTCTCTTGGAATTTCGTTGAACACCTATCATGAAAAATTGAATACAAATCTTTTACAATTGTAATCCATTTCCCTCTCAACCAATTTCAACTAGAATCTACCCGGAATAGTTTAACAACTCCACATACTACCCTCTAATGGCACATTCATGGCCTATCTCCAACTCCACAACTTACTTTAGTCCATAACAATTTCATGAAGGTTTTAGGACAAGGTCTCTCTCTCTCTCTCTCTCTCTCTCTCTAAGATACTCCCCTCTATCTAAATTAGCCGTTTAAACCAGCCCAAGTGACTCCCAAAGTCATTTTATAAAAATGGATCGGTGAACTTTTCCCAAACTTAAGCCTACGAAACTGGATCTAAGGTCGCACACCGAACTACAAAAAGAATATGCGGTCCACAAGGGGGATGTCACATCCCAAAACCGAGGGACGAGACCGGCGCCTAACCAGGTGAACCAAGTCAAGTGGACCTGGATTGCTTTTCCTACCCAACGCGTTTTCCCGTATATATAATGCCCCATAATCCATAAGAAATAGAAACTTAGGATTTAAGCGTGGATTTACAAACTCAAGATCATTTCTTTTTTAGCATTTCAGTAGTTGATTCCCAAAAACATACACAATACATACATAACTTTCTAATACGGACCACGATTCCGAATACGTACAACTACTACCCAAAATACATATATACACCCACATCTTGTCTACGGAGCCTCTACGAATACTAGGAGTTTAAACAATACTTGTCGGCAACAAGGCCCCGGCTGTACCTTACAATACATAACAGACTCAAAATAGATGACATGAATTACACACGGCCCCGTGAGGAAGTGGGTCTCACCAGTATTGCTGAAAGATGAGGAGGAGGCACCACTAACGGTGAGCTGAGCTGCCTGCTATGGACCCAAAGCACGGCAATATGAAGATCCTACCTTAGTACAATTGAGAGAGATCATTCAGCAGTGTAAAATTACGGCTTTTGAGATCGGAGAAGATAGGGCACTGAGATACCAGGGCTGATTATGCGTGCCTAAGGTGGCAGGGTTGAAAGAGAAGATTATGATTGAGATTCATCAATCCTGATATTCCATCCATCCGGACTCGAAAAAGATGTACCATGATGTTAAGGAGCATTATTGGCGGGATAACATGAAGAAGTCTATTACAGAATTTGTAGCCCAGTGTCCTAATTGTCAACAAGTACAAATCGAACATCAGAAACCCAGTGGATTGCTTTAGAATATAGCGATTCCGACCTGGAAATGGGAGGTGATTAATATGGACTTAATTATTGGATTACCTCGCTCTTATCATAAGTTTGACTCCATATGGGTGATAGTTGATTGACTTACAAAATGTGCCCATTTTCTGCCAGTTAAAACAACTTACACAGCTAAAGATTATGCGAAGTTGTATATCAAGGAGATTGTTAGGATTCATGGTGTGCTGGTATCTATTATATTAGACCGAGGAACGCCATTTGCGGATAACTTTTGGAGGTCTTTTCAGATGGGTTTAGGCACACAAGACTGGCGGATAGGCTACACGTAAATTCAGACACTTATCAGCTTTATTACATTCTGTTGCGGCGTGCAACCCGATTCCATCGTACAATTTACACTCCACCCTTGTTACCTCTCCACCCTTATTACTTCGTGTTGCGGCGTGCAACCCGATCCTACCGGACCATCACATTTCATGGCAAACAATAACAACCGACAATTCAATCACAGTGTTTCATATCATCAAGAGTACAATTTCATAACATCCAACCAATCATGTGTTCATAATAGTCTTTATCATCCATTAATTCAACCATAAAGATGCTCATCAACAAGAATATAGATTCATTACAACCAACAATCCATGTGAAGTTAAGCCACAATGAACCTTGCCAACAATGAGTCATATACGATATTTCCATGGTCATTTAGTTAAATTAGATCAATTCACAACTCCCTTTCATCATTTGTTACACAACCTTTATCACTTAGATACATTTACACATTCGAGTTCGTTACCATTATTTCATACCAACATACTCAAGCATTTAACGAACCTTGCACATGATAGAGTAATCACATAGAAGTTACCTTTCACAATTTCAATTTTCACTATAGTCGACTAAGAAAAATCAGAGAATGAAATCTCACACCTCAACACAACCGGACAATTAATTCACACATACTCAGCAAGAAACTCATACCGAATATTCGGACACCAACAAAGTGACTCTACGAAGATTAAAGTTAGCCATACATACCTCGAGCCATCTCCTTTTTAATTTCTCTCACATTTGACCGGACCGTCTAGCACCGTCAATCTATTCCACAATGTGACATATTTCACTTAGAATTAAGAATCTTGTACCCAATTGAGCATTTTATCAAACACTATGTGACCCCTTAGACTACTAACCCCCTTTTGAGAATAATTACCCAAACTTATTTTTCCCTTTACTAGATTACGGGGTTTAACTCACATGCATGCAAGATTTCACTTTTTATTTTCAAGAACCAACCTATGTGTGTTTTATTCTTACCCAAAATCTGAGAAATTGGAGAAATAGGGTGAAGACTTACCCCTTTGAGTGAAGAAGATGACAATAACTCGATAATTTCCGAGCTTGAGTGATTTTGGTAAATCAAATTGGATGATGTTGAAACTTCTCTCAAAAACTCTCTTTTTCTCTCTCTATTTTTGGTCAAAAAATCGTTAAAAATGAAGGGAAGGGGTGTTTTATAAAATAGGGGTAAAATTTAGAAAATAAGAGCACTGACACAGAAATGCGGTCAGGAATGCGATCGCATTCCTGCAATGCGGTCCGCATTCCTGTCGCATAGTTGGCCTTCAAATGGGCCAAAATAGGAACCACACTGCCCCAGGTATGCGACCACTATGCGGTCCGCATACCTGTTATGCGATCGCATAGTGCGTCGCATCACCTCCCTCGCAAAAACCATGGAGCAAGAATGCGACAACTATGCGGTCTGCATACCCAAAATACGATCGCATTCCGAGCCGCATAGTTGTCGTCAATTTGGACAGGCTACTGTCCAGGTATGCGACCACTATGCAGTCCGCATACGTGTTATGCGATCGCATAGTGCGTCACATAACGCGCAATTCCTGGAAAATTTAATCTTTCAAGTTCTGGGATACTTTTTACTCAAAATAGGACCGTTTTAAGAATTTCTACAGTTATAACAGCATAGGGACCTATTCGGGCATTATTTTAGACATAGAAATTTTATGGGTCTTTACATCCTCCCCCACTTAAAATCATTCATCCTCGAATGAGGATCGGGAAATCATTTGGTTTTGAAAATTAGGCCTATCTACCTGTCAGAGAGCCCCCGAAACACATGTTCTTAACCAATTCCATACATAACTAGTTATTTCATGGCCTTGCACATAATTTGGTCACCTCGACAAGTCCCATATAATTCAATTACTCCAACATGCCATATACACTTCAATTAATCATTTAACCATCACATGAGTTTCACATAATTTTATTTACTCCAACGGGTTGCACATTACTCAAATAGTCACAACATACACAATTATGGCACAACTTGAGAAGTTACAATAGTAGAGAAATTAAGGGAAAATGGGGTGCTTTTGCACCAAACTGTACATAACATATAATTACTTAGAGATGACAACTCTTACGATCACTACTATACTTATTCAAACAAATGGCAATATTTTTCTTTCATTTCATTTTTCGCTTCCCACGTGGCTTCCTCAACTTGTTGACTTCGCCACAACACTTTAACTGAAGTAATTTATTTGTTCCTCAATCTACGGACTTGCCTATCAAGAATAGGAATTGGAACCTCTTCATACGATAATTCTTCATTAACCTCAATAGTCTCAACTGGCACGATGGCTGATGGATCTCCAACCACTTTCTTCAACATAGACACATGGAACACTGGGTAAACTAATGACATTTCAGGGGGAAATTCAAGCCGATAGGCCACCTGTCCTATCCTTTGAGCGATCCGATATGGCCTGACATACCTAGGGCTCAATTTTCCTTTCTTCCCAAACCGCATTACTCCCTTCATGGGAGACACCTTCAAGAATACCCAATCACCTACTTGAACTCCAAATCTCTACGACGAACGTTCGCATAAGATTTCTGACAACTCTGAGCAGTCTTCATCCTTTACTGAATGACTTTAACTTTTTCCATAGCTTGGTGCACAAGATCTGGTCCTAGCAATCTGCCTCATCAACCTCAAACCATCCGATCAGAGATCTACATCTCCTTCCGTAGAATGCCTCAAATAGGGCCATCTGAATACTAGCATGGAAACTGTTATTATAAGCAAATTCTATAAGCGGCAAGTGATCATCCCAGCCACCCTTGAAATCTAAAACACAATCCCACAACATATCTTAAAGCGTCTGAATAGTCCGCTCTGCCTGCCCATCAGTTTGTGGATGGAATGTTGTGCTGAGATTTACCTGAGTACCCAAACCTTGCTGGAATTTCTTCCAAAAGTTAGATGTGAACTGGGCCCTTCGATCCGAGATAATAGATACTGGAGTGCCATGGAGCTTGACTATTTCTTTGATATACGACTGAGCATACTGTTCTGCAGTATCGGTAGACTTGACTGGCAACAAGTGAGCTGATTTCGTGAGTCGATCCACTATCACCCAAATCGAGTCGAACCTACATGGAGTGCGAGGTAACCCCACCACGAAGTCCATATTGATCATCTCCCATTTCCACATTGGTATTTTGATACGAGACTAAATTGCATAGTTTAACATGTGATATACCTTACATTTTATGCGCATTAATGATAAAAATACACTTGTTATGTGCTTAATGGAGTTTATTTCATGTGTAGGTGAAGTGGAGATGGAAACGGAGCTAAAAGGATGCAAATACGTCGAAAAATACGCGAAAGGAGACACCCGGGCGATAGCCGGGAGACAGAGCCAAACAGCCTGCCCTACCTGGCGTTAGCAAGGCGTTAGGGCTGAAACGCCAGCCCTACCCTGGCGTTAGCCAGGCGTTAGGGCTGAAACGCCAGCCCTTGCCTGGCGTTAGCCAGGCGTTTGGGTCCAAACGCCAGGGTCCCCAGTCGGCCAGAAATCGAGTTTTGACGGGTTTAAGTGTTTTCTAATTGAAATAGAAGTCTCCTACACGGTTAGGGTTCACCCTAAACCTATAAATAGACTCCTAAAACACAACTACAGGGGGATTCGAAATTAGAGAGGATCAAGGACGGCAAAACATCAATTTGTACAGATATTTTTCTTCATTACTTTGTAGTTTAATTATGCAAGTTATTTTAGATTTGATTCTTTTGAACATGTTTAGCTAATTTTTGGTAGAACCCGTTGGGGAATAAACTTATTGTGATATTAATATAGCTTTGATTGGTTGATTAAACTCTATTTGTTCAACTACGTTCTTGTTGTAGTTGATTGAAGGGCCCTCAATTAGCTGTGCCTATTTATTATGTATCTACTTGAGAGAGAGTGCATATTTAGGTAATTGTTTGAACAACACCACTCCCAGAGTATAGACGAAAGTCATAACCGAGGGTTTAGAGGTTGGATTAGAGATAACGATACTTCGGGTGCAATCTAAGTGAACTGTAATGCAATCTAGCTAGCGTAACTTGAGAGAGTGCGTCTAGTAAATTATCATAATTACTTGAGAGAGATTTATGGTAGATAGAGTGTTCATGATTGATAGAGATAACTAATCAAGCTATACGAAGTATCCGAGAAGTAAGTTCACCAGCGGGGGAAACCATAACCTTAGATTTTTATTACAATTGTTTATACCTTAGCATAGTTAATCTTTAGTTTTAATCTTTAGTATTAGTAATTTAAATAACATCAGGTGACACCTGAGTAGTATTTTAACAGCTTGCTTGATACGTCAATTCCCTGTGGGATCGACTCTGGGCATAATACTCCAGGATTATATTTGCAATGCCCGCTTAGTCTTCTACAAGACATAGTTGAGCGTGATCATATTTCCATAATCTGCGTCAACCCACCGGGCCTCTGATGCTCGGCCTTCACTTGCTAGCAATTTGAACACTTAGCCATAAAGTCCGCCAAACCCCTCTTCATAACATTCCACCAATACATTTCCTTGAGATCGTGATACATTTTTGTAGAACCTGGTTGTACGGAATACCTGGAATTATGAGCCTCTGCCATTACCCTTTCCCGGAGATCATTCACATCTGGAACACATAACCTCTCTTGACACCGTAGGACACCGTCATCATTGCCGGTGAGAATGCTGAAGTCTTGTGATTTAAAATTTCTTCCCTCAATTGTGACAAAGTCGGATCCCTGAATTTATTTCCCTTTACTTCTGCTACAAGCGAAGACTCTGCTCCATTACGCCCCACGACATTCCCCTCATCTGAGGCCGAAAGACCCCCAGATTAGCCAACTGATAAACCTCCCGAACCAAATCCCTCTAACCTGCTTCCAAATGAGCCAAGATACCCATGGATTTCCGACTAAGAGCATCGGCTACCACATCGCCTTCGCTGGATGGTACAAAATATTCATATCATAGTCCTTGAGCAATTCCAACAACCTCCGCTTCCTTAAGTTCAACTCCTTTTGTTTGAATAAATACTGAAGACTCTTGTGGCTTTTGAACACGTCCACATGGACCCATAAAGATAATGCCGCCAGATTTTTAATGCAACCACAACCGCCGCAAGCTCTAAATCATGCGTCGGATAATTCTTCTCGTGATTCTTGTGCTGCCTTGAAACATACGCTATAAATTTACCACATTGCGTCAACACACACCCAAAACCAACCCTCGAAGCATCACAATAAACCACAAATCCCTCTGAACCTTCTGGCAAGGTCAACACTGGTGCCGAATTCTCTCGACTTTAATTTCTGAAAACTCTTTTCACATGCATCGGGCCATTGAAACTTAACTGCTTTCTGCGTCAATTTAGTCAATGGGGAGGCAAGGGTAGAGAATCCCTCCACGAACCTCCGATAATACCCAGCTAGACCCAAGAAACTGTGAATCTCTGTCGGTGTCGTTAGCCTAGGCCAATCCTTTACCGCTGCAATCTTTTCGGGATCAACCCGAATCTCCTCCCTGGAAACAACATGGCCCAAAAAGGTGATTGATTCTAGCCAAAACTCACATTTTGAAAACTTTGCATACAATTGGTGCTGATGAGGAGTCTGCAGAACTACCCTGAGGTGATTAGCATGATCCCCCTAACTCCGCGAATAAACAAGAATATAGTCAATGAAGACAATCACAAAGGATTCGAGAAACGGTTTGAAAACCCGATTCATAAGATCCATAAAATTTGCTGTGGTGTTGGTCAGCCCAAAAGACATTACCAGAAATTCAAAGTGACCATAACGATCCTGAAGGCAGTCTTAGGAATATCCTACTCCCTGATTTTTAACTGGTGATACCCCGACCGCAAATCAATCTTTGAAAAGAACTTAGCACCTTGCAACTGGTCGAACAAATCATCTATCCGAGGCAATGGGTATTTATTTTTGATGGTGACCTTGTTGAGTTGCCGATAATCGATACACATCCGAAGCGATCCGTATTTCTTTCTGACAAAAAGAATCGGTGCGCCCCAAGGCGACAAACTTGGCCGAATGAAACCTTTTTCTAATAGATCTTTCAATTGTTCTTTTAACTCTCATAATTCTGCTGGCGCCATTTGGTAAGGTGGAATAGATATTGGCTGCGTATCTGGCAATACATCAATCCCGAAATCGATCTCCCTATCTGGTGGAATCCCAGGAAGCTCGCCCGAAAATACCTCAAGAAATTCATTCACAATAGGCACAGATTCGGGAGCAGGCACCTCTGAAGTGGTGTCCGGCTCCCGGACCAAATGGTAGATGCACCCTTAATAGGGTGAAGACTTACCTCTTTTGGTGAAGAAGATGACAAAAACTCGATAATTTTCGGGCTTGAGTGATTTTGGAAAATCAAATTGAATGATGTTGAAACCTTCTCTCTCAAGAACTCACTTTTTCTCTCTCTATTTTTGGTCAGAAAATTGTTAAAAATGAAGGGAAGGGGTGTCCTATAAAACAGCGGGTCAGGTCTTAAATTTAGAAAATAGGAGCCCCGACACAGAAATGCGGTCAGGAATGCGATCGCATTCCTGCTATGCGGTCCGCATTCCTGTCGCATAGTTGGCCTTCAAATGGGCCAAAATGGGAACCACACTGCCCCAGGTACGCGACCACTATGCGGTCCGCATACCTATTATGCGATCGCATAGTACGTCGCATAACCTCCCTCGCAAAACCATGGAGCAAGAATGCGACAGCTATGCGGTCCTCATACCCAAAATGCGATCGCATTCTGGGCCGCATAGTTGTCCTCAATTTGGACAGGCTACTGTCAGGGTATGCGACCACTATGCTGTCCGCATACATGTTATGCGATCACATAGTGCGTCGCATAACGCGCAATTCCTGGAAAATTTAATCTTTCAAGTTTTGAGATACTTTTTACTCAAAATAGGACCATTTTAAGAATTTCTATAGTTATAACAACACAGGGACCTATTCGGGCATTATTTTATACATAGAAATTTTGCGGGTCTTTAGAGGGGACCGCAAAAATCCCAAAAATGGGCAGGTCAAGTCAGGTCATGGTCGTTATGCGGCCCGTAGAACAGTTATCTATTTGCATAACGCGCCGCAGAATCTCCCCTGGAAATCTTCATGCTGAATCTGCGATGAATTGTGTTTCCTGCGAAATGATTATGCAGTTGCATAATGGATTGCATAATGATCTTCAGAATTGGCTCAAGTTATGTTGCATTCTATGGCCGATCCGCGGTCCAGGAAGAGGTTCTGCGGCCACATAGTGGACCGCATAAATGCCATGTTTTGCAAAACTTTTTCTTTCAACTCCCCAATGTACTGTACAACCCAAACAGTCTGTACCTACAATCCTTAAACACAGTAGCCTACCTCGGCGCCTCGAAAGGTGAAATTTTATGGGGCCTTACATCCTCCCCTGCTTAGGATCATTTGTCCTCAAATGAGGGTAAAAATCCACAATCAACATCCAATGTGACGCAACTCTTAATTCACACACCAACAACTCCAAATTTTGAGTAACTCCCCAAATTTCCAGAAATTTTGTCAGAGTATCCCCTATTACTGGGCCTATCCATTTGTTAGAGAATCCCAGAAACTAGTCCTAACAACATAATTACAACACAACGATGTATCACAAAATGAAAACAACATCTACCATGACATCACAAATCTTATTTTACAAAGGAAAATCCTTAACATAAACTATACAAGGGGGACATAATTCATAGAAAGCGATGTCATATAACCAATTACATAGCTATTCAAACAAATGAGGGTATTTATTCTTCATCTCTTCCTTGGCCTCCCAAGGGGCCTCTTCAACCTGTTGATTTTGCCATAACACTTTCACAGAGGTAATCTCTTTATTTCTCAACTTTTGGACTTGCCTATCAAGAAGGGCGAGGTGAATCTCTTCATAAGTCAATTCCTGTTAACCTCAATAGTCTCAACCGAAAAAATGAGTGTTGGGTCTCCAACTACCTTCTTCAACATGGATACATGAAACACCGGGTGCACTAAAGACATCCTGGATGTATCTCAAACCTGTAAGCCAACTGACCAACCCTCTGAATGATTCTACACGACCCAACATACCTCAAACTCAATTTCCCTTTCTTAACAAACCACATTATACCCTTCATGGGGGAAACCTTCAAGAATACCCAATCATCCTCTTTGAACTCCAAATTCGTGCGGCACACATTTGAATAGGACTTCTGACAACTCTGAGAAATTTTAAACCGTTCCTTAATGATCTTAACCTTCTCAATAGCCTGTTGCACGATGTTTGGCCCTATTAACTTTGCTTCCCCAATATCGAACCACCCAATGGGAGATCTACATCTCCTACCATAAAGAGCCTCGAACCGTGCCAACTGAATGCTAGCGTGATAACTGTTGTTGTAGGAAAATTCTATAAGTGGAAAATGATCATCCGTGTTACCCTTGAAGTCAAGAACACAAGTGCATAACATATCGTCTAGTGTCTAAATAGTCCACCCTACTTGCCTGTCAGTTTGTGGATGCAAGGCTGTACTAAGATTCACATGAGTACCCAAACCTTGCTAAAATTTCTTAAATTAGCTGTAAACTGTGCCGCCCGATCAGAGTTGATAGAAACTAGAGTTCCATGCAACCTAACTAGTTCCCTAATATACGACTGTGCATACTATTATGCTGTGTCGGTAGTCTTAACAGGTAAGAAGTGTGCTAATTTCGTGAGTCTATCCACAATCACCCAAATTGAGTCAAACTTGTGAGGAGTGCGAGGTAGTCCTACCACATAGTCCATATTGATCATCTCCCACTTCCACATAGGAATTTCTATGTTCTGTGCCAGCCCACCGGGCCTTTGATGTTCGTCCTTCACTTGCTGACAATTTGGACATCTTGCCACAAGGTCCGCTACATTCCTCTTCATATCATTCCACCAGTAGACCTCCTCAAGATCATGGTACATCTTTGTAGATCCTGGGTGCACGGAATACCTAGAAGTGTGAGCCTCGGTCATGATATTTTCTCGGAGACCATCAACCTTTGGAACACATAATCGTCCTTGGTACCTTAGTGTACAATCATCCGTTCCAAGAGAAAAAGCCATGGTATTTTGTTTATGAATCCCCTGTTTCAACTGTACTAACAACATATCGTCGTACTGATTCACCTTGACTTCCACCCCAAGCGATAATTCAGTCCTATTTTGCACAATTACCCCTCCTTCATTAGAGTCTGCAATACGAACTCCCAAACTAGGTAACCAATGGACTTCTTTTGCCAATGTCCTTTGATGTGCATCCAGGTGAGCCAAACTACCCATAGATTTTCGGCTTAGAGCATCCTCCACAACATTAGCCTTCCCCGGATGATATAGAATATATCGATGTCGTAGTCTTTTAGTAACTCAAGCCATCGTCTCTACCTAAGTTTCAATTCATTCTGTGTGACAATGTCTTGAAGGCTCTTGTGGTCCGTGAATATATCCGCATGGACCCCATACAAATAATGATGCCAAATCTTCAATGTTATGACCACCGCCGCAAGCTCTAAGTCATGTGTTGGATATTTCTTCTCATGAATCTTGAGTTGCCCAGAAGCATAAGCGATCACCTTGCCATGTTGCATCAATTCACACCCAAGTCCGATCCTTGAAGCATCACAATATACCATAAACCCATCCGTACCCTCTAGTAAAGTCAACACCGGTGTTGAATATTGTCTTCAACTCTTGGAAGATCTTTTCACAAGTGTCCGACCATTTGAATTTAACTGCCTTCTATGTTAGTTTAGTCAATGGAGAGGCGAGAGTAGAGAACCTCTCTACAAATTTCCTGTAATACCTAGCTAAGCCCAAGAAACTGAGAATCTCTGTTAGAGTTATAGGTCTAGGCCAATTCTTCACAGCTGCAATCTTCTGAGGATCAACCTTAATTCCTTCTCTAGAGACGACATGAACCAATAATGTTCTAGATTCAAGCCAAAATTCACACTTCAAAAACTTTGCATACAACTTGTGCTGATACAGAGTCTGAAGAACTACCCTGAGATGATCGACATGGTCCTCTTGACTTCCTGAATATACAAGAATATCGTCAACGAACACTATCACAAAGGATTCAAGAAAAGGCTTGAAGTCTCGATTCATAAGACCCACGAAAGCTTCCTGAGCATTTGTTAGCCCATAAGACATCACCATAAATTATAAGTTCCCATACCAGGTCCTGAAAGCTATTTCCAGAATATCCTACTCTCTGATCTTCAATTGGTGATACCTAGATCTTAAATCAATTTTGCAGTACTTAGCACCCTGCAATTGGTCAAACAAGTCATCTATCCTTGGCAGTGGGTACTTATTCTTGATCGTGACCTTGTTGAGCTATCGATAGTCGATGCACATCCCCAATGAACCATCTTTATTCCTTACGAAGAGAACCGGTGTGCACCAAGGTGACACACTCGACCAAATAAAACCCTTCTCTTACAAATCCTTCAACTGCTCCTTTAGTTCCTTCAATTATACCGCTGCCATTCTATAGGGTGGAATTGATATAGGTTGCGTTCCTGCCATCACATCGATCCCAAATTAATATCACTGTCTGGTGGGATCCTGATCAGAAAGACCTCCAAAAATTCATTCACAACTGGCACGGACTCAAGTGTAGTGCCTCGGCCTCGGTGTCCGTAACCCGGACCAAATGGTAAATACACCCCTTGGTGATCTTCTTCGTGGACTTAAGGTAATAAATAAACCTACCCTTTGGTGGGACATCATCCCCCTTCCATTCAATTACCGACTCATTTGGAAATTCAAACCTAACGGTTCTGGTTTGGCAATCAAGCTTGGCAAAACATGAATAAATCTAGTCCATCCCCATTATTACATCAAAATCAACCATCCCCAATTCAATGAGATCGGCCACGATGTCCCGACCATGCACCATGAAAACACAATACCTATAAACCCGCGCGACCATAATAAACTCACCAATTATAATAGATACAGAGAACGACTCATGAAGCTATTCTGGCTCTATCCCGAATTCCAGATCAACATAAGGAGTGACATACGACAAAGTGGAATCGGGATCAATAATAGCATATACATCATGAGATTGGACAATCAGTATATATGTGACAACATCTGGAGAAGCCTCTGAACTCTAGCGATCCCTCATAGCATAGAACCGGCTAGGTCTTCCCGAACTATGTGAATACCCCTATCTTCACCACGCCCTGCGTGAGCTGGAGTGCCTCAAGCTAGAGGAGGTGTTGCAGACGTAGTAGCTACAGAACTGGTTGGCTGTGCCGTACACCTGCCCACACTCTAGCGGGACGAATTGCAATCCCTCTTAATGTGACCCCTCATATCGCACCCGTAGCATATGGGTAGGTCCATGTAGTAGACCCCTAAGTGCATCTTCCCACACCTAGGGCGTGGGGACCTCTGCTGCTGCTAAAATCTCCCCCCAAGCCGACCGCTGGTAGGATCCCATGTTACCTTGAATAGGCTCCACTGCTGCTAACTGGGCCCTGATGGTTGTGCACTGATTGAAGATTGTGCGAAGGACTAGGATTCCCCTAATGACCCCCCCCCCCCTCCAAAATGCTAACATGGCACTACCACCACCACCGGAAGAACCACTGAAGTTGCTCGCAGACCGTGCCTTATTTCTACCCTCTCGCTCCATTTTATTCTTCAACTTGCAGGTCTCTGTGGCTTGAGAAAAGTCCACCATCTTCCTATAATTCATACCAGAATTCAAATCAGCTGTAGCATCCTCATTAATAACCAATGGGCTAAGGCCCTGCACAAACCTACTCACTCTAGCCTCCATAGTGGGCAACATGTAAATAACATACTTGGACAGGTGCGTGAATCTCATATGGTACTCCCACATGCTCAGGCTACCTTGTTTTAGGCTCTCAAACTCAGCGGCATGGGTTGTCTTAGTCTTGACAGGTAATAAATGATCAATGAAGGCATCGACAAACTCACTCCACCTCGTCGGAGGGCTCCCCTCTCACGGGACTCCTCCCACAGCTCAAATAAAGAATATGCCACCTCTTTCATGTGGTAGGAATCCAACTCCATTATTTCCATCTCAGTAGAACACATAACTCAGATAGTCTTGTGTATCTCATCAATGAAGTCCTTGGGGTCCTCCTCGGGATAAGTACCCGTGAACACTGGAGGATCCAACTGAAGAAATCTGTTCACCCTGGAACTAGCAGAATCCCCTTGTTGACTGGAAGAAGTAGGTGCAACATTCAATCTTTGGGCCTGGGAAGCCACTTTCTAAGACAACATCTAAATGGATCCCTTAAGGTCTCCATAAAAAACACTAGGACTGGAAACTAAGGCTGGAGGTAGGGCTGGAATATCAGTTTGAGGAATCGTTGCACCCTCAATAGGTGTAGGAATTGGTGCAGTCTGAGCAGGTAGTAGAATCAGACGGTGTAGTAGTTAGGGAATAGCCTCACCCCTCGAGTTCTCACTCGCATCATCAGGTATAGAATCAGCTGCCACTCTTGGGGTGACATCAGATCTCTGGCCAGCTCTTGCCTTCTTCTTAGGCGCTATATACTGAAAATTAGAACAATGTACGAGTTAATGGAAGAGCAATCTTACAGTTATCTTTATCGCACGATCTAAATCATCAAAGAAGGGTGACATTCATAAATTCCCAAGTAGCCTCCTAATTATGGATGTTGTCGACAACACACTGATAAGAAGGATTCTACTAGAGACAGCTCTGAGACATCCTAGCCTACCTCAGCACCACAAAACCCTGGGTTCTTGGTGAAACTTATGGGCCCTTACACTGAGTTCCCGGTGCCAAATCAATATAGAAGTCGATATCTGTGTCGCATGGCATCCCCAACAAATCTGTAGGAAAAATCTCTAGAAACTCGCGCACAACTATAACCGAATCCATGGAAGGAACCTCCGCACTAGGATCACAGATATATATATGCCAAATATTCTAGACATCCCTTTTCGACCAAATATGAGCCTTCACATAGGAAATAACCCCCTACTAGTAGAATGGCCAGGAGTACCTCTCCACTCTAATTGGGGCAACCCCGGCATGGCTAAGGTCACCATCTTGGCGTGACAATCCAAAATGGCGTGATAAGGTGACAACCCCAATCCATGCCGAAAATAGCATCAAATTCCACGATATAAAGAAGTAGAAGTTCTACATTAGTCTCGAATCTCCCGATGGAAACCACACACGAGCGATAAACACGATCTACTATAATAGAATCTCCGAGAGGTGTGGACACATAGACAAGAGCACTCAAACAATCACGAGGCATGGCTAGATATGAAGCTAAATAGGATGACATATATGAATAAGTAGAGCCTGGATCAAATAAAACTAAGGCACTCCTACGGAAAACCGGAACAATACCTATGATGACAACGTCAAATGACTATACCTCAGGCCGGGCTGAGAATGCATAACAACGGGAAAAGGCCCCACCACTTTGATCACCGCCTATTAGACATCCTCTAGCTGGCTGGCGTCCACCTCTAATGGCCTGACGTCCACCTCTAGCTGCTTGACCCGCCTCTAGCTGGTTGTGCGAGCGGTGGAGCAACCGGTTCTAGCATAATGGCATGAGAACCATATTGAGGTCTTCTGCCCACCAATCTAGGACAGTACCTCCTGATGTGACTTGCATCCCCACACTCAAAGATATCTGACTACTATGGATATTGAATTTGAGACTGACCCTAACGACTCGAATAACCACTGTAGTAACTCTATAGCGGTGGTGCACTAATAGGAGCTGAAGGTGTACTGAATGCTGGGTGCTCAGAATGGCCCATAAGAACCACGACTGCCCGAAGCACCGTGAGCTACCTAAAGAGCTGACTGGATCAGCCTGGGAGGATGTCCTCTACCAAAAGAACCTCTGCCTCCGGATGGGGCACCACTGAAACCACCAAAATGACGAGGCCTCTTTCTATACATCATATCTCTACCTTGACTATGAATCATCTCGATGCGTCTAGCAATATCTATGGCCCCTGGAAAGAAATATCATCCCCCGTATCCTTGGCCATCTGTATCCTGATACCGAAAGTAAGACCATGAATAAATCTCCTCACCCTCTCCCTATTCGTGGGAATCAGAGTAGTTGCATAACGGGCTAAATCAAAAAATCTAGTCTCGTAATGGGTAACAGTCATGCCACCTTGCCGGAGGCACTCAAACTGCCTGCAGCACTCCTCCCTCAGAGTGAAAGGAATGAGCTTCTCCTGAAATAATAGCTGGTTCCATAAGAAATACTCCATATTGAGCCACACTCTCCATGAGTCAACGGACTATAGCGTCTTGAAGCACGGGAGAGGCAATGAATCCCTCCGGGACCTGAGCGGGTCTGAATGGTGCAGTCTGAACTGGGATCTCCTCATTGCGATTAATCCGAGGCTCCACAATGGGTGCTACCGCATGTGCTCTAGGATGAGATCTACCTCTGCCTCAGCCCCTACCTCGGCCCCGACCCTACCCCTAGTAGTGGTTGTAATAGGGGGCTCCTGTTCCTGCCCGAGTGTAGATGTTTTTCGTTTTCTCACCATCTGCAAAAGAACAAGAGTAGAATGGTTCAAACTTCAGTAAAGGAATAAAGTCGCACGATAGAGAAAGAAAGAAGTGGAATTTTCCTAAAGCCCTATAGCCTCTAGAAGAGAAGTATAGACATCTCCACGCTGATCCTCCAGACTCTACCAAGCTTGCTCATAACACATGAGACCTAGGCAACCTAGTACTTTGATACCAACTTGTCACGACCTGGTATCCCACCCTCGGGACCATGATGGTGCCTAACATTTCACTTGCTAGGCAAACCAACGTTAGCTAAATTACTTTACTAGTTTTAATAATTCAAATCAAAACGTTAACTATAATAACCAAAATAGAGTGATATAATGCTAAATAACATGATCTAACATATCCAAGAATCTGGACTCATGAATACATGAACATCTAGAGTGCTACAGATAGAGTTTGAACGAATACAAGTGTTTGAATCTAAATAAACAGTAATGATAGAATGGAAGGGGACTTCAGGGTTGCTGACGCTGTGCAGCTATACCTCAAGTCTCCAAACAGTAGCTGAATCCAAGTAGTCTTGCTACGCATCGCTAGGACCCACACTGGTATCTACACAAGAAATACATAGTGTATTATGACAACAACCGATCCCATATACTCTGTAAGTACCGAGCCTAACCTCGACGAAGTAGTGACGATGCTATGGAAAGTCACTTATAAATAACCTGTACGAAATAACAATAACAGAAAAGCAGAAATGGAAATAATGCAATAACTCATATAAACGGACCCGCAGGTCAACTACGAGTTCATAATAACAATGTCTCAAGTCCCATATCACAATACCGAGGATAACTCAACAATCACAATCAATTACAACATATCAAATACGTTGCAGCGCGCAACCCGATCCCACCATATTCATTATCTGTTCATATAATAATCCGTCCTTATTCCGTCATATCATTTCAATACCATTCAATTCCTTTGTGGTGTGCAACCCGCTCCCCAAATAATTTCAAATCATCAACATAAACAATTCAACAATAATATTTACAAAATATCAACATAAAGAAGGTGAATGTACAAGACAGTAAAGAACCACAGAATAATCAGAAAATATCTAACATCTAGAAATCTCAAACTTTACTAATTCATCAATACAGAACAGTTAAACAACTCACATAAGGAAAACAACATTATAAAGTGCAACAAATAATATAAGAACAATAAAATCAGGTAAAATATGTGATAATTGAAGTATACAATTAAAGCAAGTAGAAACATGTAGCAAATAAGCAGAAATCATGTGAGGAACGAACAAATTAAGGCAAAGTACCAATTAAATGACAAGTATCAAATATAGACATAGAAGTTAAGTGAAAACATGTAATAATTAATGCATATAACGAGAGATATCATAATAATAGAAAACATGGAAATAAATAACAAAATCCTGCGTGCTTTATCCCGTGACGGCATATATACACTCGTCACCTTGCATATACGACGTTCCCCGACATAGTACAAATAATAATTAATTCAACAAGTCCTAATTCCCTCAAGTCAAAGTTAGATACAACACGTACCTCACTACGTGAACAAGGCAATTAATCAACCACAGACTTGCGTTTTGAACAAGCCTTCAAACCAAACAAATCTAAAAAACTATCCATCAAACGATAGAAATAAGATTTGAGAAAATACCCATTAATGACAAAGGTTCAATTTTGATCATTTTTTAAAAAGTAAACAAAATTCAATCCTAGACTCGCTTGGTCAAAATCAAGTTCAGACCAAAACAGATTACCCATTCACTCCCGAGCATAGTTAGTGATTTGTTTTGAAATCTGACCTAAATCTCAATTTTGCAAAATCCCCAATTTCTATCAAAATCCCTAATTTCTGCCATAAAAATCCTAAATTTAATGTTGAAATATCATTAAAAGTGATGGAAAATTGAAAGAAAGTAGATTAGAGTTGCTTAGGAATGATTTTGGGAAGAAGAAATTCTTGAAAAATTACCTTTAGAGTGTTTATGGTTGAGAAATAGTGTAAAATGAGCTAAGTCCCGATTTCCCATCTTTTATCGTGCTGAAGATGTCGTAATTGCGAAACAAAGGTCGCAAATGTGGAACTTGTATCAGAAGCCCAAATATCGCAATTGCAACAAAATGATCGCAAATGCAAAAACCTAACCTTTGCAAATGCGGCTAGATTCTTCGCAAAATGCAAAGATGTCCTATTTTTCCAAGAGTTGCACATGTAAACAAAATGGTCGCAAAAGCGGCCCTAGCCAATTTGCAAATGCGAACCATTTCTTCACAAATGCGAACAATTTCGTTGCAAATGCGAGGTTAAATGTGAACTCTTGTTCGTAAAAGTGAGGCTCGCAAATGCGAGCTAGACCTTGCAATTGTGATATCTGGACAAGACACTAGACGCAACACTGCATCAGCAGTCCTCAATCTTTCCAAGCTCATTCGAAACGCATCTAGAACTCACTCGAGCCCCTCGGGTTCCAAACCAAAAATGCACATAAGTGTAATAATATTATATGAACTTGATCGCATGATAAGAAAACCAAAATAACATATAGAACTACAAATTGAACGCCAAAATGTATGAAACTTCAAAGGGAAACTCAAGAACAACTAGAATCACAACTAAGCATCCGAATCATATCAAATCTACTCCGAATTGCACCAAATTTTGCAGACAAGTTTCAAATAGCACAACAGACCTATACCAAGTCCCAAAATCAAATTTCATAGCCGATAGTCATGAAATCAACCTATGGTCAAGCCTAGGAAATTTTTAAACTTTCAAATTACTAGCTTTCGGTAAAATGAGCCAAATCAACCTAGGAACCTCTGATGTCAATTCCAGGCATATGCCCAAGTTCAAAATCACAACATGGACTACCAAAATTGTTAAAATTCCGATCCGGGGTCGTTTACATAGAACGTTGGCCGTAGTCAACTCAAGTTTTTTTAAAGCCAAAAATTATATTTTCTTCAAATTTTTACGTAAAAACTTTCCGGTAAAATCAAACTAATAGAGATCTCTAAACACGAAAATAAGGGCTAGTAATCAAAATGGCCTATTGGGTCTTCACACACCCCATTTCAAACTAATCAATTTAAACATTCCAACTAACTCCGAACGCGATGAATCGTACTTAAACAACTCGTAATGACATCAAATTTCACACACAAGTTCGATATGAAAAAATGAGCCTACTCCTAGGCTCAAAATACCAAACAAGGTTCGATAACACCAAAGTCCATCCCAAGTCAAACTTAGAAAACTCGAAAACCTTCAAAATCTCAACTTTCAACAATAAGCGCCAAAATGCACCCAGTCCACCCGAAACTCGATCTGAACATGCTCAAGTCCAGAACCACCATACGAACCCACTAGATCCTTCAAATCCCTATTTCGAGGTCATTTACTCAAAATGTTGACCTTAACAAACTTTGCCACTTTAGACCACTATTATGGAACTAAGTGTTCCTAATTCAACTTGAACCCTTCCAAAATCAAATCAACCGCCCCCGTAAGTCATAAAACGGGAAAAGCACATACATGAAGTCTTAAATTGGGGATTGAGGCTCTAGAAAGTAGAATGATTGGTTGGGTCATTAAACCTAGTCTTCAACCCTAATAACAAGGTAAGTTTTATGGGTTGCTTCATGCTAAATACAAGTATTTAACATCAAAGGATTACCCTAATTGTATGAAATTGTCTAGATTCCAAGAATCACCCAGAAGGCATTAGAAGAGGATTTATGGTTTCACTTTCAAAAGGTAATTATAATGCTTCAAACTCGTTTATTATGAGTAGTTAGAAGTATTTGTAGCATTTATTAATAATTTTAATGGTTGGACAGTATGATTATAAAACCCTAATTCATGTCATGAATAGTGTTCTTGAGAAAATAAGGGAGAAGATGAATAATGTTCTTGGATGAAATTGATAAATTCAATGAACCTATTGAATCATTTGCTAGCTAAATTGGAAATGAACAACTAGGTAATTATTGAATTATATATTTTGGAAATATGGTTAAGGAAAACGATGAATAGTAACTTGGATGGTGTTGGAAATTGACGTAATATAATTGATGATTTCAAATAGGTATTAAACAACAAGAATGGAGTTGAATAGGCTAGGAAGTGAACATATTCGTTGTATTGAGTTGTTGGAGGCTTGTAATCAATTTGTGAGCCATAAATGGATATTGATTATTATTTTGGGTTATGTTTTGATGTAATCAGGATATCTAATTGTAGATATCAACTTATTGGAGGCGTCTGAGAATTTACTCAATGTTAGAATGTCGGAAGAGGATTGAAAGCTTATGAATAGTATTAAAGAGAAAACAAGGTAAGTTGATTGAAACTTACTTTTCTTAAGGGATTTTCTCTAAAGTCATGCTTTGGATTACATGAGATTGTTCGTAAATGTGCATCTGTACTTGTGGGGACAAACAAGAAAAGATGTCACCATACGTCTTGAATTGTGTTGCAAATAAAAGATCTTGTTATTTTATAAAAGAAAAAAAATCTAATTTTCAAGGACTTGATGTCAAATTAAGCTTGATACAAATGTTATAAGTTTTATTTAACACTTATGTTGATGATAAGGAGATTAAACATTTGAGTTCTATTGTTACCTTTGTTTTGTAAAATGGGAAATGTAACGTTTTAAATCTTTAAATTTTAAAATATCACTTGTTAAATCTTTAAGGATTGGAATTTCATACTGTTAATTGCTTTAATATGAAACGAGAAAGAATTATATTTGATTTTTCTCAAATGGTTTGGATTGATTATAAACGTTATGATATGATAAAATACATACTTTGAGGCTATTTTGTACCAATCTATTTTTGAAATATCAATGATTTTAGGAGTTACTTGGGCTCACTGAGATTGGCTTCGGATATATTTTATTCGTACCCATGAACTACACATATCTGTGTGGGCGTAGATGGCCACTTTGTGATATAGACTATAGCAGAGTGTTCCCATTGAAAGGGTACTATTTTGTGTTATTATTAGCATGGTTGAGTCGATTTGTACCGCACTACGATGAAACAACCTGAACAAGTAGGGTATATGATACTTGCCGCTAGGTACATAACCTAATCGACTTCTTATGTTGGTGATGGTGTAGTACTCAGATGAAAGGTAAATGATTAGTTTCTTATGTTAGGCCTAAGGAACCAAAAGTGATTTTAATGATTTAATTCAATTGAAATGGTTTTATATGATTCTTATTAAAATCATGGATTGATATAAATGTGTTAAAAATTTATATCATATTTTACATTTCACTTTTCTTTTCATTTAAAATGCTAAAGAGCATGAATTGATATAATGGTTATCGTTTTATAACAAAATATTGGTTACACTATATTTGTTAATCCTTGTCCCAGTAACTTGAGTTAGAGAGAGCCTATGACATTTATTGCATACCCTAGTAGTGTACTCAGCCCTTCGGAGCCCTTCTCCAGGGTCCGCTTACTTTACATATTTCAAGATGAGAGTATGATACGTGATATGTGAACAAGGATATGATGACTCTCTTATCGAGGTATATGGTCGTCACCACTCTTATTTCGTGATAACTATCGTGTTATTTTGTTATTTTATTTTAGTCGGGCATTGTTCCAAGTGTTTAGTTCTATTCCTTGGTATTGAGGCTCCATAAATATTTGTAATGTGTTGTAGTAATAAGAATGGTTTTGAAGTGGAAAATTTTTCATGATTCAAATTGAAAATATATATGATTTTCGCAGTAACTTCACTAATTTGATTGGTTTTCACTCATATGGTTGGGGAGCATCCTATCATTTGGTTCATTAGGATCGGATAGCGTGCCGTAGGTCATGTGAATTTGGATTGTGACACATCTCAGCTCCACAAAATATTTGAATAAAAAGAGAAAAAGTATCCACCAGAACATAATCAAGAATACCATCATGTTCTTAAACTTTGCGCACTACAGCAATAGTCACAACGGAGAAAATCCATAAAACGCCAAATCCAGATTTTCAAGATCCGATAAGTTTCATATTTCTGACAGAAAATTCCATAAAATAAATTAGAATAAAACTTATAATTTTATTATTCTTTTCTCTTCTTTTGGGTAATGTTTTAATTTGATGAGTTTTTAAAAATTATTTTGGGTGTTCTTGATGCACGTGAAGTAAAGACAAACATTATAAAATGGTGAATAGCATAAAATAGAGAGAGAGAAAGGAGAGAGGATAGGTCGTAGTTAAGCTAGTTAATACATATGTAGTGTGTAAAGTATTATGGTGCAAGCTTATGAGCTCCAAAGAGACTCTACAATGGAAAGTACAATATTTACAAGTATTTAGATAATGAAAGTAAAATCTAGTATTAGGTTGAGAGCTTGTAGAAAGGATAGTTAGTAGAGTTGACTTGTGTAGGAATTGTCTCGAATGCTTGACCTTTGTTTAGTATTTATAGAGGTCCGGGTGCTTGGACTCTATGGTTGACTTCGTATGTCTTTTGGTTAGTGCGTTGAGCTAACTCGATCATGGCGGCTTATTTACGTTCAAATCCACTACTGAAAAGTAAATATACACGATCGTATGCAATATAATTTTTCCAACTATAAGTCGGGATCGAATCCCACAGGGAATAATATGTAGGCGATTAGGCGTGTAAGAAAAATTATCACTTATTATGCTAAACCAAACACTTAAAATGTGATTGTGATAATATTATAATTAAATGCAAAAATATAAACTAACCTAGAAAACAAGTAAAATGATTAATGGCTACAAGCATGGATGCATCGAGATTTACACTCAAGTAACAATCCAATGTATTTCACGATTTTACAAATATGAGTGAGTTTATGTTAATTAGCCACGGTAACACTTCTATATTAGCTTCTTCCGAAGACTAACAAGACTTCCTCATTGAATTATCCCTAAAACAATTAAGATATTAAGCACACTCGAATATGGCTACAAGTAGTTCAATCCTATCCATAGGTAGAATCTATAAAATGAGGGTTAAAGCCTCAAGTTCTTGTTAATTAATCTTTTCCAACCCCAAATTATCTTTTCCAAAATTAATTCGAGGTTAATGGGCGAGTCCTAGGGTTAGCTAATCCCTTTGGAAACATTAAAGAACAAGAAAAATTGAAGAAACAATAATTCACTTCAATATAACTAAAAATCGGTCAATACATAAGCACAACAAGATATTTAACCCACACTTTAAATATGAATATTTTCATAAACAAGATTCAAGTGTTGGAAAAATACTACACACTTAAATATTCAATACAAAGCAAGGAAATAAAGAAATAAGCATAAATCGGTAAGAAATTCTCAACCAAAAGCTTCAATCTTCAACACCCAAGTGTGTGTGCAAGAACCCTAGCTTCCAATACTTGTCTTCTCTAGTCTAAGGAGACTGAAACATAAGTCAAAAGATATTTTACAAATGAGCTAGGTCGGGTATTAAATGGCTTGGGGCCAAAAGATGTGAAATTATAGAAGTACCCAGAACTAAAGCGCAATTTTCGCATTTGCGAAGCAATGTTCGCATTTGAGAACACTGGCTTTCCTATTGACTATCGCATTTGCGATAAAGTCTTCACATTTGCAAAGTTTGACTGTATTGTTTGACTTTGCATTAGCGAAGCCCTATTTCGCAATTGTGAACCCTAACCCTGCTTGGCTGGGTTGACTTCGCATTTGCGGAGTCCTTCTTCGCATTTGCGAGCACTACTTTCTTCGCATTTCCCAATTCTATGTCGCAATTGCGACATCTGACGCCTTTTCCCAGATTTTCTTCTTGACTTGTTTTTACTTGGTTTCTTCATGATCACTTCTAAATCACATAGAATCTATAAAATAGAATTAAATGACATTAAACACACGATGTTAACAACTAAACTTAACAAAAATCTAAGATTAAAGATAAGATAAGTTCGTAAAATACCAACTTATCAGCGGCTGATCTCCCCTCCCTTATTCATTGAGGAGGTTATTAAATGTACATCATATCCCTTTAGACTCAATCAAATAGATTTAGAGTGGATCAGGAAGCGACAGGCAAGGCGGAGGCTTGGCCCGTTGAGCTTGACATGCATGGGCATGTCCCGTTCATCGCAATGCTCAGGGCACAAGCCTTGAGTAAGTCGTAAGAAAGTAGAGCCGTAGGCGTAGACTAGACTTCGTTCCGTATAGATCATTTGTGTTGGGTACTAGGCCATATAGTGGGTTAGGTCAAAGACCGCGTGTTTGGGGCACGTTCAAGGCGTGTATATTTTTGACCACTACAGTTAGTTCCCTCACTTTCTAAGGCCGATATTTTTTTTCCTTGGCAAATGGATAAACCACCAAAAGCAAGAAGATACTTCATTTTGAAATTCGAAGGCTTGCATTTTTCATAGGGAAATACTATTATGATGTTGCTGGCACGATCCATCTATTCGGCTCACTCTTTGGTTTCAAATTGTGATGATTAGGTTCATCCATATCTTCAAATTTCAAAGTAGATATTTGAAATTCTTTTGTAGCTTCTGGAGCCTATAAATATGTTGCATTCTTTCTTTATTGATCTCGCCTTATTCTTTATCTTTGTTCACATTTTTGGGTTTCTCAAAAGTCTTCTCTGTAAGAATGAACTCAAACACTATTGATCCTTCATTTGGAGGTTTAGAGGGCCCACCTCTTTTCGAGGTCGATCACCCTATCTTCGATACGTGACTTAAAAAGCCAATTTCTTCCTCGAGTGTTTGGAAGAGTATAATGTACATGAGTATAAAAAAGTAGAAACTTTGCTTTGGAACCCTTCCTCCTTCTTGTTTTTGTTTGCGAGGCAGTGGGGGGTCGCTTTCGAGGAGGAATTGTCTAAGTTGTGGAAGGAAGGAGTGCATTGTTGCTCTCAAATTCACAAGCAAGTACACGTGGTCAACAAGTAATATAATGATAAGTAGAGTGTCGAACCCACAAACACTTGTGTTTAACTACCTACTAATTTTCACTCAACTTGTTATTCAATCAAATCAATCAAGGTTGAATTGTATGTTTTACAACTACTCAGTAAATGTAACAATTAACAAATTTAGCAATCACAAAATGGTTGTTTGAGAATTCAATAGAGATAAATAGTCCAGGGTTGTGATCGATTCACCAGTCCTGTTGTGTTCTAACTAACTCTCTTTTTCATGCAATTTGCTTATGGTTGCTAATTAATCGAGCAAATTATACTCATAATATTCTCCCATATTACTACTCTCCTGTCCAAGATAGATTACGCTTATATTCCTATGGAATTAACCTATCAAGAACACATTAATATCACGATATTAAATTAAGCATGATGATTAGGTATATTCCTATCCTAGCTACAAATATGCCCCCACTTTAGAGTTAAGATCATGCCCTCTTCAATTCTTCTCTAATCTAAATGTAGTTTTCATAATTTGAAAAGTTGATAGAACTTGACCATTGACAAGATAATCGAGCAATTAAATACAAAATTGAAGAAACAATCATTAATAGCGAATTACAATCAAGGAGAAGTCAATATCAAACAAAAATATTCATGGTTAAATTACAACTCCAGGACTAATGGGTCTTAGACACTCATGATAAAGCTAAACAATTTTAAAAGTGCTTGAATTGTTGAAAATATTAAGAATAATGAAGAAAAACTGAGAATTCTTGCTTCCAAGTGTTCTGTGTTTCTATTTTCCTCTCAATTTGGAATCTCCCCCTTCAAATAGGTTTAGAATTCTTTTTCTATGATTTGGAGTCATGTAGGGCCGAAAAACCTTATCCGAAGCGAAATAGCAAAAGTCCCCGCCACTAGCGTCCAGGGCAGCGCGACACACTAGCCCTGCGCTAGGATGAGGAACCAAAAATTTTTGCTTCTGGTTTATGCACCCCAAACAGTGCGACGTGCAGGCCTAGGGAAATTTTCTTTCTTTATCCTCTTTTTGCTTCAAACCATGCCCTTTCGTTCCACATTGTATCCAGGTGACTCTTACACATAAAACTACCATAAATTAGCATAACTTATTATATTATTCATACAAATCCATGAATTTCGAGTAAAATGCAAGGTGTTATGCATATAAATACACATACTTTAAGCCAAATATCAACACCTCACACTTAGACTCTTGCTCGCTCTTGAGCAATGTATCTCTTTACTACATCCCAAGAACTTTATATATCAACTATGGAGGAGGAATTCATTTTCAATCATACACTCTACCCTTGACTATGGTTGATATCGGCAATTAAGCATAAGACTACGAAATTCACACTCTTCCCATTCTCAACATGCCAAAGTATAAGCATTTCAATTCAACCAATTCAAATAACCTACCCATAACCACCTTGCCTCAAAAGTCGACTTGTTACCACTAAGCATACTCAACTCGTGCACTCACCCAACAAGAGAAGTTAACAATATTACCAATCCGTCATGTGACCATGTGCCCTCATCAATAAACAAGAGAGTGGATATAAAAATTCTCCACACATTCAAGTATGACTTTGAACATAATTTAAGGACATCAAATGGTTGAACAAAAGTCATTCACTCTCACAAAGAAGTTCATGTGCACCCCGTGGTTGTACCATAGGCTTGAACGTATTGTATATCTCTACTAATCTAAGCTAGCCAAGTTTAGGATTAATTAGGTCTTTCCGGGTTATAATGTAGGATAAAGGACGAGTATGATAAATTTGGATATTAGTGACTAAAGCTCCTAAGCACTTTAATATACTACACTCAACATACAAGAACATATTCTTCTTAACCAATTCACCTTTCCACAAAACAATACAGAACTTAGCCCTTTTTATTTTAGCACTTTTATATCCCCACTACCATGAATTAAGAATAGAGAGGCTCCCACAGCATAGTCCAGACAGAAGAGTTACGCGGATCAGAGGGCGCGTGATGTATCATTTATGGAGGGAGACAAGGTTCTGTTAAAGGTCTTGCCGATGAAGGGTATTATGAGGTTTGGGAAGAAGGGCAAGTTGAGCCCGAGGTTTATAGGTCCCTTCGAGGTGTTGAGGCAAGTTGGGGAGGTTGCTTATGAGCTAGCCTTACCTCCCAGTTTATCAGGAGTTCATCCAGTTTTTCATGTATCCATGCTCTGGAGGTACCACGCCGACTTCTCTCACGTGGTTGATTTCAACACTATTCAGTTGGATGAGAGGTTGGGCTACGAGGAGGAGCCAGTTGCTATTGTTGATAGACGGGATCGCCAGTTGAGGTCCAAGAGAGTTTCTGCTATGAAGGTCTAGTGGAAGGGCCAAACAATCAAGGAGGCGACCTGGGAGTCCGAGGAGGGCATGCGGGCAGATATCCGCACTTATTCAGCACTTCAGGTATGATTCTAGACCCGTTCGAGGACAAACGTTTATTTAAGAGGTGGAGAATGTAACGATCCGACCGGTCGTTTTGCGTTATCAGACGCCGTTCCCCTAAATGAAACTTCTCATAGCGGCTTATTGTGATTTATGACTTGCGGGGGCGAGTGGTCTGGGTTGCAGAAGTGTTTAGAGTGCTATAGGAACACTTGGTTCTTTAAGGTTGGCCTTTAAGGCCAAGTTTTACTTTGGTCAACATTTTAGTAAACGACCTCAGAATTGAATTTCGACGGTTCCAATAGCTTCGTATGATGATTTCGGACATGGGCGTATGTTCGGAATGGGTTTTGAATGACCCGGGAGCGTTTCGGCTCACAATATTGAAATAAGAAGTTCCTTAAGTTTCTATTGTGGTTTGGGACGTATTTTTATGTTATCGAGGTCCGAATGGAATTTCGAGACCAGGAATAGTTCTGTTATGTCATTTATGACTTGCCTGCAAAATTTGGTGTCATTCTGAGTAGTATAGGTCGGTTCGGCGCGTTGTTAGCGAAGTCAAGAAAACTTAAAGTTCCTAAGTTTTGTTCTAGGGATTTTGAGGTGTGATTTTGAGTTTTAGCATTGTTTTTGGTGTTCTGAAGGCTCGAGCGAATTCATATTATGATTTGGGACTTGTTGGTATATTTGAACGGGGGCTCGGGTGGGCCCAGGTGCCTCCCGAACACTACACGAGGCCAAAAACCAGCTGAAATAGCTGCTGGTGCACCTGTTCTGGTGTGATCCGCAGGTGCGGTTGCCCAGTCGCAGGTGCGGGACCGCTCCTGCAGTCCCAGCCTCGCAGGTGCGACCCCCAGCGGGCAGTTCATTTCTCGCAGGTGCGGACAAAGTTTAATGGAGCGGAGCCGCAGGTGCGGTCTCCCCTCCGCAAGTGCGGGCCCAGGTTTCCTCGTCCATTTCCGCATGTGTGAGCCTTTGCTCGCAGGTGCAAGACCGCAGGTGCGGTCCTCGAGCCGCAGGTGCGGAAACACTGTCAGACAGTGTGTTTCTTAAATACGGGATTCTTCATTATTTCATCATTTCTTCCTCCATTAGAACACCTTGATAGCTTGGTAAAAGGGCTCAACGACCCAACCGCTGAAAGGTAAGTAGATTCTATCCTAGAGGTAGTTAATGCATGCATTCTTAGTGGGAATTTAACTACTTGATTAGTGAATATATAGGAATTTGGGTAGTAACCTAGGGCCTACGAGAATTTAGAAAATTACCCGTCAATTAGCTATGAAATCAAGTAAAAATCATGTATTAATAATCCTTAGGCTATGGTGAGTGTTTCCTTCGAGAATTTTTGGAATCCGAGCATGCGGGCCCGGGTTAGATTTTAGGATTTCTTCAAGAATGGTGAATTTGGCTAAGTAATAGGATAATTCCATGCTTTGAATATGAATTGATATATTTGTATATCATTTTTCTAGTTTCGAGTCCGTGGGTGTCGAGTTCGGAGTTTCGGGCGCATTCTTGACCCGGGGAGTAGGTGCGACGCGAGGTGAGTCTCCTTTATAACCTTGTAAGGGGGAACTGTCCCTCTAGGTGATTTAAATGCTATATGTGATAATTGTGGGGGCTATGTACATACAAAGTGACGAGAGTCCGTACATAGCGGCTATTACTATTATGTCCGGGTAGTTAGGACCACATCATGCCTTGTGTTTTACTTGATATTAACTATATGCTTAATAAATTCAATGTTACATGTTGCTTACTTCCCTGAGGTCATGAAATTTGAGAAACTTGTAAGGAATTGTTCACTGAAAAGTAATTTAAAAAAAAAAGAATAATGTGTGTGCATGTGACCGCTTCACAATTTACATTCCGCGAGCGGAGTGTGATTTCCCCCCATTCTTATGGGAATGGACCGTACGCCACGGCGGACTGAGATATACACTTTTGGTACGGGCCGTTCGATCCTCGGCAGTGCATAGAGAGGATTGAGAGAATGCACTTTTGGTACGGGCCGTTCGATCCTCAGCAGTGCATAGATGTGAGTACTTTGTGGAGAGGTGCACTTATGGTTCGGATCGTTCAACCATCGGCAATGCACGGACATGACTATCTTATGAATCCGGCCGGTTGTCCTTACCCTGCATGCGCATGATTTATTTGTTATTAAATTCATGGATATTGATTTGACAGATATTTGGGGGAAAGTGAAGTAGTAATTATTTTATTCATTCCCAGTACTTACTTGGATTTCAGTGCCTTATATATATTTGTTGCCTCACTGCCTTTACATGCCTGCCGTTTCTATCATATTCTGTTAAATTATATTGTTAGACCTTAGTGAGTGTCAGGTCGACCTCTCGTCACTACCTCTTCGAGGTTACGCGAGATACTCACTAGGTACATATATATTTATGTACTCATACTACGCTTCTGTACTTAATTGTACAAGTTCTGAGGCTGATGCATCTGGTTGTTGGACCGGAGCTTGACTTGATATTAGACAGACCTGACTTCACGGTGAGCTGTTTTTCCTCCTGGTGATCTCCGGCAACACCATGGGGTTTTCTTTTTGCTTATTTCCCGTCTATTTCCTTCAGACAGTGGGACTGTATATTATATCTTTTGTATATTTTGTTGCGATGCCCGTAGGACTTGTGACACTAGTTCCTGGCACACACGTGTTAGTTGTTTTGGATTTCAGGTTTGTGTATATATAGGCTCACGCCTTTTCATGACTGCTTTTGATTAAAACTGGCCATTTATCCTTGTCGAATCATCTTTTAAGTTTTAAAACTGAGTATATGTAGAAATGTTTAATCTAATAAGAAAGAATCCTTAGTAAATTGAGAGTTGGCTTGCCTGACCCTGCTGTTGGGCGCCATCACGGCCTAAGTTAGGATTTTGAGCCGTGACAATATCATTCCCCCTTCAGAACATTCATCCTCGAATGTTGATTGATGTGCTTATCAGTCTCATAACCTAGAGTCCTTACGGATGCTTTAATATTGTCCTTGCTATCTAGGCAATTGTTCTGTGAATAAATTCAAAGGCCAAGGCATTCCCCCCTTTTAGGCCTCTTTCTCACACAACGACTTGTGGTCGGAATTCTTCCAATCTCGTAATTGTTACTATCTTTTGTCATGCATCCTATACGACTATGTCCTTGGATGTGCGCCTATGCGACTCCTCTCTCCTTTTTCATCCATCTTTTAGCCAATCTCTAGGTCTCACTTTGTGAACATATACAGAACTATGACACGTTGTCCCTCTGGGAATATATAGGTGTACTGAAGTTCTTCGTTCGGTACTTTGTTGAACTTATGATTATTGCTATATCTTGCTTCATAGCCTCGGTAATCTATCTTTATGGCTTTACTACATCTAGATAGGTCATATTATACGATAACTCTTACTCAGGTTTATTATTCCTGAGGTATGCTACCCAACTCCAGGTTGCTCTCTCACTGCTTATCCTGTCACTACTAGAAAAAGAGTGATTTCCGACCAGGAAATCCGTCGGAAGACGATCGAAAATCACAGATTTCCGACTACTTTCTGACCAAAATTGGTCGGTCGGAAAAAGTTGGTCGGAAAACAATTTCCAACCAAATTCGTCAGTGATTTGGAACCAAAGTAGTCGAAACGTTCAAAAGGTCAAACGGCCAAATTATTTTCAAATTTCCGACCAAAGTGGTTTGGTCGGAGTTTTACCGACCGAATCTTTTGTAATTATTTAAATAAAAATAAATATTTATTTAAAATTAAATAATAAAAATAAATATTTACTGACTTATTCGGCCGAAAATTAATAATTGAAAAATAAAATTATTTTAATTTTTCGAAGGAAACAGTCGAAAATTGTTAAAAATAATTAATTTTTTTATCATTTCCGGCCGAATCTGTCAGAAATATGGGGGTTTTTTAAAAAAAAATTGGGCAATTGTGCGACTGTTTTCGTTGAAAATCAATCAGATTTTCTATAAATTAGGCAGAATTCTGCTCAATTTTGAGCTACACCACATGTCAAACAATTACAATACAATAATACCAACAACCAATTAAAAAATATCAACAAATATAACATCTAAACCAACAAATCCACCAATATAACACAATCTAAACCAACAAATCCATTAAACCTAACAATTTTGGGCATAAAAACATCCAAATACTAGCCCACATTCAAGTGTAAAAACAAAACACAAACTTGTATCTCACAATCAAGTTTACCAATCAACCAATACCATACACCTAAACTACTACAAATCATATTCATTTTGTTCATCCTCATCATCTGATAGATCATGCCCATATTTTCCCATGAATTTATGCATCTTAACAAATGTTCAGAATTGTGAGTCCAATTATTGCTTCAAATCAAAAATATATTTTCTCGTATATTCCATTTGTTCTTGATTTTATGAAGAAGAAGAATCGTCTAAGAGTGGGTTTGGATGACCTATAGGTCGACATACTCCAAATCCGTAGACTTTGCCTTTGTTTACTCCACCGCTGCCTCTGTCCACAATAAAGCCATATCATCAAGTGTTGGTTGAGTTGACGGAGGCTGAGTTTTTAATCATTCTTCCACCCTTTTATGATAATCTTCCTGAAATGAAAACAAACTAATATTAATAAACCATAAATAATTATGGAGTTCGTATTTTACATATGTGTCTGATGCAAGCGTCTCCACGCAGTGTTCACTTGTACTGTCCTTTTTCTTTTTCTTATGCATCTCCTCGAAGGCCCCATCATGACTCATATCTCACCCTCTTTCCTTTTCCTTCATAACGAAAAGTATGAGTTAGACATTACAATCGTAAAATTCTATATGTAAAACTACGAAAAAATTTATAAGTAATTACCAAGCTTAGTTTATGTGCCACAAAACTAATCAAACCTCTTGTGTGCAACGAGCCACCTTTACTGGAGACGCGGTTTGCCTTTGCTTGTTCACTCTACTTCTTCCATTCATCGGGATTCCATTTGGCAAGAAGTTTATTCCAAACATCTTCTCTTAACCACTCCGGCATTTTACCAATATTCCGAGAAGCGAACAGAGTATCTTTAATCCACTTAGCATCCTTCTTATAGAAAATAGCATTTATGTCACGACCTAAATCCCAATTTAGTTCGCGATGGCGCCCAACTCCGATGTCAGGCAAGCCAACCTTAATTTACTAGTGATCCCTTTTTAATTTATAAAACAATTTCCTATACTTGAGAGGTTTTCTTTTAGATTTCAAATTTCAGAGTAAACAAGTGACTTAGACAATCAAAAGTGAGTAATAAATATAGTAATCACCACCACAATTACAACCCAAAAGAATGGAATATTCACTACGTGGGCATGCCAGGAACTGGCGTCACAGGTCTACGGGCATCTAACAGAAACGAGTATCCAAAAGAAAATACAAGTTTGCCCTATTGTCTGAAGAAAAGTAATACAAACATAGCAAAATAAAAGAGGAACTCAAAGGTTCTTCTAGAGAGATACGTCAAGGGAAAGCAACTCACCGAGAAGTCCATGCCAAGTATACGTCAGAGACGAGCTCTAGATAAATTCCCAGATGCACCTGCCTAAGAGCCTGTACAATTAAGTACAGAAGTGTAGCATGAGTACATAAACAGATATGTACCCGGTGAGTATCCCTCCTAATATCGAAGAAGTAGTGACGAGAGGTAGACGTGATACTTACTAGGGTAAACCTTTTAAATAACATAATTTAATAAGGACTAGGCAAGCATAACAGTCTTAGTGATCACAAAGACATAAAATATCAAGTATAATTGTAATTACCTTTGCATGTCAAATTTCACTAGCAGATAATGTACTAAATTCCCTTTTTCACATGAAACAGTTTATAAAATTACAACAAGCTCCCAGTAAATTATATAGCACATAATAGGCCGAAAGCGTATAGCCGAAGTGTCGCGAAAATAAATGTGCACTGCCGAGGGTCGAACGACTCGAACCATATTACCCCCGCTCGCGAATAAAACATGCGACACGGTTGACATAATAGTGGGGCTATCCCGCTCACGAATCATACCTGCGAAGGGGGTGCCGTATACATACACATAATTTTTCAACATTTAGGGATTTAACAGAGATTGTACATAAAAGCAAAAACTTAAGCAATATGATTTTTGAACGCAACTTCCTATTACTCTCACACCAAATTCAAGGACACTATGCAACTCAAATACATTTAGGGACACATTATAAGGCACATAAAAGCATGCTTGTGAGTCCTAGTACTACCCAACATAACATAATAGTAGCTACGCACGGACTCTCTTCACTTCGTGCGTGGGTAGCCCCGCAAATAATGACATGCAATTATTTATAATCACCTATGGGGACAATTCCCTCTTACAAGGTTAGAAAGGAGACTCACCTCGTATAGAATCCTACTTTCCGGGTCAAGAACGCGCCCGAACCTCCAAACTCGTCTCTCAAGGACTCGAAACTAGTCAAATATTGTATACATGAATTAATCTATGCTCAAAAGTATGAAATTTACCTAACTAAGTAGTTATTTCAACCTACTTTTAAAAATCCCAAAAATACACCCCGGCCCCACATGCTCGGATTCCGGAAATTCTTGAAGGGAACACGTACCCATACCCTAAGGATCATTAATATATGATTTTTGTATGATTTCATAGCTAGTTTAGTGGGAAATTTCCCAAATTTCATAAGCCCTAGGTTTTTACTCGGACCCTTGATTTTCACTAATTAGGAGGTTAATATACCTAGGATTTCATGTATTAAACTAACATTAGAGTAAAAATTACTTACCTTTTAGTAGATAGGTCGTTTGGCCCTTTTCCAAGCTCTCAAGTTCGACTATGGAGGAAGAAATGGGTGAAAAATGATTCTGTCCCGAGTTTTAAAGAACCCACTGCCTACAAAGGTTCCGCGCATGCGGTCTCGCACCTGCGAGAGAAGACTCGCACCTGCGGAAGAGGGGTAAGGGGCCTGGGCTCGCACCTGCGGAGAGGAGCTCGCACCTACGGCTCCGCTCCTGCGGATATTTGTCCGCACCTGCGAGAAATGGGAAGTCTCACCTAAAGCCGCACCTGCGAGGCAAGTACCGCAGGGGCTGTCTCGCACCTGCGACTGGGCAAGCACACCTGCGGTCACACTAGGTCAGGTGCACCAGCAACTGCTTCCACTGGTTTTTGGCCTCGTTTGGTGCTTGAGAGGCACCTAGGCCGACCCGAGCCCCCGTCCAAATATACCAACAAGTCCCAAATCATAATACGGACTCGCTCACTCTAAAACTCAAAATCACACCTCAAAACCCCTACAATCAAACTTAGGAACTTTAAGTTTCTTGAATTTGCTAACAATGGACCGAGTCAACCTATACTACTCGGAATGACACCAAATTTTGCAAGCAAGTCATAAATGACATAACAGATCTATTCTCGGTCTCAGAATTCCATTTGGACCTCGATAACACAAAAACACGTCAAAAAACACTATATGAACCTAAGGAAACTCTTATTTTCTATTAGACGACGAAATGCACCGGGTCATCCAAAACCCATTCCGAACATACTCCCAAGTCCGGAATCATCATACAAAGCTACCGGAACCGTCGAAACTCAATTCCGAGGTCGTTTACTCAAAATGTTGGTCGAAGTCAGACGTGACCTTAAAGGCCAACCTTAAGGAACCAAGTGTTCCTATACCACCCTAAACGCTTCCGAATCCCGAACCACACGTCCCCGCAAGTCATAAATCACAATAAGTCGCTATGGGAAGTTTGATATAGGGGAACGGGGTCCGATAATGCAAAACGACCGATCGGGTCGTTACATTCTCCACCTCTTAAACAAATGTCGTCCTCGAACGGGTCTAGAATCATACCTGAAGTGTTGAATAAGTGCGGATATCTGCTCCGCATGTCCTCCTCGGACTCCCAGGTCGCCTCTTCGACTGGTTGGCCCCTCCATTGGACCTTTACGGCAGAAACTCTCTTGGATCTTAACTGGCGATCTTGTCTATCAATAATAGCAACTGGCTCCTCTTCATAGCCCAACCTCTCATCTAAAAGAATGGTGATGAAATCAACCACGTGAGAGAAGTCGGCGTGGTACCTCCGGAGCATGGATACATGAAAGACCGGATGAACTCCTGACAAGCTGGGAGGTAAAGATAGCTCATAAATAACCTCCCCAACTCGCCTCAGCACCTCGAAGGGATCTATAAACCTCGGTCTTAGCTTTCCCTTCTTTCCAAACCTCATAATACCCTTCATCGGCGAGACCTTCAACAGAACCTTATCTCCCTCCATAAATGATACATCACGCTCCTTCTGATCCGCGTAACTCTTATGTCTGGAGTGTGCTGTGCGAAGACTCTCCTGAATCAACTTCACTTTCTCCAAAGCATCCTTCACCATGTCAGTGCCATATAACCTAGCCTCGCCAGGTTCAAACCACCCGATAGGGTAACAACATCGCCGACCATACAAGGCCTCAAATGGATCCATCTCGATGCTGGACTGATAACTATTATTGTAAGCAAACTCGGCCAAAGGCAAGAACTCGTCCTACTGACCTCCGAAGTCAATCACATATGCCCTGAGCATGTCCTCCAATATCAGAACTGTACGCTCCGATTGACCATCAGTTTGAGGGTGGAATGTTGTGCTGAAATCTATCTGGGTACCCATCACACTATGCAATGCTCTCCAGAAGTGCGAGGTGAACTGAGGACCTCGATTTGATATAATGGACACCGTCACACCGTGCAATCGGACTATCTCCCGAATGTAGGTCTGGGCCAACCTCTCATAAGTATATGCAGTAGCCACTGGAATGAAATGCGCCGATTTGGTCAACCTATCCACAATGACCCAAACCGAGTCAACCTTCCGCAAGGTCCGAGGTAACCCAACCTTGAAGCCCATAGTGATGCGCTCCCACTTCCACTCGGGAATGGGCATCTGCTGAAGTAGGCCTCCTGGCCTTTGGTGCTCATACTTAACTTGTTAGCAATTAAGACACCTAGACACATACTCCACAATGTCCTTCTTCATCCGCCTCCACTAGAAATGCTGCTTCAAATCACGATACATCTTCGTAGCACCAGAATGAACAGAGTACCGTGAACTGTGTGCCTCCTCTAGAATCCTCTCTCTCAGGCCATCAATATTAGGAACACATAAACGGCCCTGAAGTCTCAAAACATCATCCTCTCCAATAGTAACCTCCCTGGCGCCACCCTAAACCACTGTCTCCTGTAGCTCTGCCAAGCACGGATCATCAAACTGCCGAGCCTTAATCTCTCCCAATAACGAAGACCAGGCAACTACATGTGCTAGAACTCGACGAGGCTCTGAAAGGTCTAATATCACCAGGAGATTAGACAAGGACTGAATGTCCAAGGCTAGAGGTCTCTCCTCTGCTGCAATATAAGCCAAGCTACCCATACTCTCCACCTTTCTACTCAAAGAATCTGCTAGAACATTTCCCTTGCCCGGATGATAAAGAATGGTGATGTCATAATCCTTCAACAGCTCAAGCCATCTGCGCTGCCACAAATTAAGGTCCCTCTGCTTGAACTAGTGTTTCAAGCTGCGGTGGTCTGTATAAACCTCATAGGACAGCCCATACAAGTAGTGCCTCCAAATCTTAAGGGCATGAACAATCGCTTCCAACTCCAAATCGTGCACAGGGTAATTCTTCTCGTGAACCTTCGGCTGGCGGAAGCATAAGCAATAACTCTCCCTTCCTGCATCAACACACATCCCAAACCAATGCGTGAAGCGTCGCAATACACTGGATAAATCCCAGAACCGGAAGGCAATACTAGAACTGGTGTTGAGGTCAATGCTATATTGAGCTTCTGAAAGCTCACCTCACACTCGTCGGACCATCGGAACGGGGCATTCTTCTGAATAAATCTAGTCAGTGGGGCTGCAAAATGAAAATCCCTCCACAAATCGCCGGTAGTAGCCTGCTAGATCCAAGAAACTCCTGATCTTTGTAGCTGAAGTAGGACGTGGACAACTATGAACTACCTCAATCTTCTTAGGATCAACCTTGATACCCTCTCCGGATACCACATGTCCCAAGAATTCCATGGAATCCAACCAAAACTCACACTTGGAGAACTTAGCATATAGCTTATGTTCTTGCAAAGTCTGGAGCACAAATCTCAAATGATGCTCGTGCTCTCCCAGGCTACGTGAGTAAATCAGAATGTCATCAATGAAGACGATGACAAAAGAATCAATGCACGGCCTGAACACCCTGTTCATCAAGTCCATAAATGTTGTTGGGGAATTAGTCAAGCCAAAGGACATCACCAGGAACTCATAATGGCCATATCTTGTACGAAAAGCAGTCTTCGGAACATCTGAGGCCCGAATCCTCAATTGATGATATCCCGATCTCAAATCAATCTTAGAAAACACCCGAGCACCCTGAAACTGGTCAAACAAATCATTGATGCGCGGCAAAGGATACTTGTTCTTAATGGTGACCTTGTTCAACTGGCAGTAATCAATACACATCTGCATGGACCCATCCTTCTTGTTCACGAATAGAACTGGAGCACACCACGCCGATACACTTGGTCTGATGAACCTCTTAGCCAACAACTCCTCAAGCTGCTCCTTCAACTCCTTCAACTCTTTCGGAGCCATACGGTACGGAGGAATAGATATAGGCTGGGTGCCTGGAGCTAAATCCAAGCATAAATCAATATCACGATCCGGAGGTATGCCTGGAAGGTCTGAAGGAAATATGTCAGCAAACTCTCGAACCACTGACACTGAATCAATCGTCGGGGACTCGGAGCTGGTGTCCCGCACATAAGCAAGATACGCCAGACAACCCTTCTCGACCATATGTCGAGCCTTTAGGAAAGAAATAACTCAACTAGCTGCACTAACTGAGGAACCTCTCCACTCCAGCCTAGGCAACTCGGGCATGGCTAAAGTGATTGTCTTGGCATGGCAATCTAGCACGACATGATCGGGAGATAACCAATCCATGCCTAGAATAATCTCTAAATCAACTATGTCGAGCAATAGGAGATCCGCTCTGGTCTCGAACCCACAAAATGAAATCACACAGGACCGATAAATCCATTATACTACCACAGAATCGCCCACGGGGGTGGACACATAAATAGGAGTACTCAAGGACTCGCGAGGAACATCCAGGAAACAAGCAAATAAGGTTGACACATATGAATAGGTGGATCCTGGATCAAATAACACTGATGCATCTCTACCACATACTGAAATAGTACCTGTGATCACGGCATCTGAGGCCATTGCATCTGATCGGGCCGGCATAGCATAGAATCTAGCTGGAGCATCGGATGACTGACCTCCGCTGGAATGAATAGGACCGACAGATCTCCCCCTGCCTAGCCTCCACCTCTGGGACGACATCTAGCAGCCTTCCCTCCACCTCTGGGTGGACAAACCGCCGGTGCTGAAAATGTAGGCTGATAGCTCTACTGAACGACCTTGCCCCGAAGCCTGGGACAAGTCCTCCTCATATAGCCTGGATCCCCACACTCATAACATCTCGTCAGTGGCATGGCCTGCTGCCCTGAAGAAGAACCCTGGATAGCTAGGGGACTGTGAGAACCCTCCGGCATGGCACTAAAGTAAGGACTAGAAGACCCCTGATGACCGGAATACCCGCCTGAGGAATCCTGAATGGCTGGTGGACGGTAGGAACTCTCTGGCATGGCGCTGAAATAGGGCCTCACTGGAGCACCACGAGGAGGTGGTGGAGGAGCTGAATATGGAGGCCTGCTAGGCTGGCCTCTACCGAACTAACCTCTACCCCTGGCTGGGGCACCTTTGAAATCTCCATAAAATCTAGCTCTCTTGTCCTGCTTCCCCTCGATTGATAACCCTCAATCCGACGAGCTATCTTGACCACAAGCTGATAGGGAGTCCCCATCTCCACCTCTTGGGCTATGTTTGCTCTAATACATGAGTGCAGCCCAGCTACAAATCTCCGCACTCTCTCAGCATCAGTAGGAAGTATCATAAGGGCATGACGAGACAACTCGGAAAACCTGGCCTCGTAGTCTGTCACCGACATTTGTCCCTGCTCCAACTGCTCGAACTGATACCGCAGCTCTTCCCTCTCGGAGGGTGGAATATACTTGTCCAAGAACAACTGAGTGAATTGCTCCCAAGTGATGGAAGGGGAACCTGCCGGTCTACCAAGGATATAGGACTGCCACCATCTGCGGGCCCTGCCCTCAAGCTGAAAAGAAGTGAAGTCCACTCCATGGGACTCTAGTATCCTCATGTTGTGCAGTATGTCCCTGCACCTATCAATGAAGTCCTGGGCATCCTCGCCCTTCTCACCTCCAAAAATAGGAGGGTGCAACCGGGTCCATCTATCCAGTAACTTTTGCAGATCGACGTCCGCAACTGGTCTGAGCTCAGGTGATGCTGCTACAGGCGGGGCCCCACCCACGGGCAGTGTAGCCGGGGTCTGATAAATTGCTGATGCATGGCCTACGGCCTGGGCAGTAGGGGTCTGGACTCCCCCTCCTACCTGAGATATGGCAGGATCCGCTGGAAATAAACCAGTCTGCGTCATACTGTCCATGAATCTCATCATACGGCCCATGACCTCCTGGAAGCCTGGCGCCGTCATAAAGTTTACTGGGACAAGATCTGCTGGGGGCACCTCACCCTCCTTCTCAATAATGGGATCCTCTAATGGATCCGCTGGGGTGCTAACGGAACAGCTCTCAGACGCCCTCGTCCCCTACCTCGGGCTAGTGCCATCCCCCGGCCTCTACCACGACCTCGGACGGCGGGGGTAGCGATATCTCTTGAGTCTGGAACGTCAGTCGCGCGAGTCCTCATCATATGTGAGAGAATAGAAGAATGAGATTTAGTAAGCCATCGACTAAACGATAGAACATGAATAAAGAGAGGTTTCCTAACACCCAATAGCCTCCCGAAGATAAATACAGACATGTCTGTATTGATCCGTAAGACTATATTAGGTTTGCCCGTTACTTGTGAGACCTACGTGCCTAAAGCTCTGATACCATGTTGTCACGACCCACATCCCAATTTAGGTCACGATGGCGCCCAACTCCGATGTCAGGCAAGCCAACCTTAATTTACTAGTGATCCCTTTTTAATTTATAAAACAATTTCCCATACTTGAAAGGTTTTCTTTTAGATTTAAAAATTCAGAGTAAACAAGTGACTTAGACAACCAAAAGTGAGTAATAAATATAGTAATCACCACCAATAATTACAACCCAAAATAATAGAATATCCACTACGTGGGCATGCCAGGAACTGACGTCACAGGTCTACGGGCATCTAATAGAAACGAGTATCCAAAAGAAAGTACAAGTTTTCCCTACTGTCTGAAGAAAAGTAATACAGACATAGCAAAAGAAAAGAGGAACTCCAAGGTGCTGCCAGAGAGATACGTCAAGGAAAGCAGCTCACCAAGAAGTCCACGCCAAGTATACATCAGGGACGAGCTCTGGATAAATGCCCAGATGTACCTGCCTCAGAGCCTGTACAATTAAGTAGAGAAGCGTAGCATGAGTACATGAACAGATATGTACCCAGTAGATTATCTCGCCTAATCTCGAAGAATTAGTGACGAGAAGTAGACGTGATACTTACTAGGGCCAACCTTTTAAATAACATAATTTAATAAGGACTAGACAGGCATAAAATTCGTATTAATCACAAAGACATAAAATATCAAGTATAATTGTAATTACCTTTGCATGTCAAATTTCACTAGCAGATAATGTACTAAATTCCCTTTTTCACATGAAACAGTTTATACAATTACAACAAACTCCCAGTAAATTATATAACACATAATAGGCCGAAAGCGTACAGCCGAAGCGTCACAAAAATAAATGTGCATTGCCGAGGGTCGAAAGGCTCAAACCATAGATGCATCTATTACCCCGCTCGTGAATCGAACATGCGACGCGGTTGACATAATAGTAGGGCTATCCCGCTCACGAATCATACCTGCGACGGGGGTGCCGTATACATACACATAATTTTTCAACATTTAGGGATTTAACAGAGATTGTACATAAAAGCAAAAACTTAAGCAATATGATTTTTGAACGCAGCTTCCTATTACTTTCACACCAAATCCAAGGACACTATGCAACTCAAATACATTTAGGGACACATATAAGGCACATAAAAGCATGCTTGTGAGTCCTAGTATACCCAACATAACATAATAGTAGCTACGCATGGACTCTTTTCACTTCGTGCGTGGGTAGCCCCGCAAATAATGACATGCAATTATTTATAATCACCTATGGGGACAATTCCCTCTTACAAGGTTAGAAAGGAGACTCACCTCGTATAGAATCCTACTTTCCGGGTCAAGAACGCGCCCGAACCTCCAAACTCGTCTCTCAAGGACTCGAAACTAGTCAAATATTGTATACATTAATTAATCTATGCTCAAAAGTATTAAATTTACCTAACTAAGTAGTTATTTCAACCTACTTTTAAAAATCCCAAAAATACACCTCGGCCCCACATGCTCGGATTCCGGAAATTCTTGAAGGAAACACGTACCCATACCCTAAGGATCATTAATATATGGTTTTTGTATGATTTCATAGATAGTTTAGTGGGAAATCCCCACAATTTCATAAGCCATAGGTTTTTACTCTAACCCTTGATTTTCACTAATTAGGAGGTTAATCTACCTAGGGTTTCATGTATTAAACTAATATTAGAGAAAAAAGTACTTACCTTTCAGTAGCTAGGTCGTTTGGCCCTTTTCCAAGCTCTCAAGGTCGACTATAGAGGAAAAAATGGGTGAAAAATGATTCTGTCCCGAGTTTTAAAGAACCCACTGCCTACAGAGGTTCCGCACCTACAGTCTCGCGCCTGCGAGAGAAGACTCGCACCTGCGGAAGAGGGGCAAGGGGCCTGGGCTCGCACCTGTGGAGAGGAACTCGCACCTGCGGCTCCGCTCCTGCGGATATTTGTCCGCACCTGCGAGAAATGGGAAGCCTAACCTGAAGCCGCACCTAAGAGGCAAGGACCACAGGGGCGGTTTTGCACCTGTGACTGGGCAACCGCACTTGCGGTTACACCAGGTCAGGTGCACCAGCAACTGCTTCTGCTAGTTTTTGGCCTCGTTTGGTGTGCGAGAGGCACCTGGGCCCACCCGAGCCCCCGTCCAAATATACCAACAAGTCCCAAATCATAATACAGACTCGCTCGAGACTTAGGAACACCCAAAAAAAATGCTGAAACTCAAAATCACACCTGAAAACCCCTAGAATCAAACTTAGGAACTTTTAGTTTTTTGAATTTGCCAACAATGCGCCGAGTCAACCTATACTACTCGGAATGACACCAAATTTTGTAAGCAAGTCATAAATGATATAAAGGATCTATTCCCGGTCTCAGAATTCCGTTTGGACCTCGATAACACAAAAAAACTGTCCCAAACCACAATATAAACCTAAGGAAACTCTTATTTCGCTATTGGGCGCCGAAATGCACCCGGGTCATCCAAACCCCATTCCGAACATACTACCAAGTCTGGAATCATCATACGAAACTACCGGAACCGTCGAAACTCGATTCCGATGTGGTTTACTCTAAATTGATTCCACATTTTCTCCTTGATGTTGTATGGTATCTATCTCCAAGAATTTCATGGCTCATGATAAAATGACTTCATAGAATCCACAACTAAATGTGTAGACTGAAAAAATGGCGAAAACCTGCATTAAAGTTAACATATATAATTAATAAACATCTTAAAGTTTCAAAAGTTTTAATTATAAATAAATATTCCTTAATTTTAACATATCTAAAGTACATTCAAAACTTTAAAGGTGTAGAAGGTATAGGGGACGATTATCAACTGGTTATAACTATCGTATTGCACATACCCTCCAAGATTCTGTCTGCTTTTACTAGAAGGTGTAGAAGTACCACTGGATGTAACCGGGCGAGAGCCTCCAATATTCAACCTAGATATTATGGGAGTGGATGATGATGATGGAGTTGAAGATGATGGAGCAACAAAAGAGGAACCATCATGCTGACTACCACGAAAGCTCGCAGATGCAGTAGTTGTATGATGACCCGATATGTCATCTTATGTTTTTGTATATGGTAAAATCGGGGAAGCCCGATTTTAAGGCTTCTACAGCATTCCGAGCCTCGACTTCGACTGTATCGGAGTGGAATCTGAAGTTCAACCCCGAGGTGCACTCCTCAAGGAAGCATTCCGAGGGATCAATACACCTCGAGACAGGACAAAAATCGAAAGCCATCATGGAGAGGCGGTAAATTCCCAAAAGGCACGTGGTTAAAGCTGACCAAGTACGCAAAATAGTACAAGCC